>CAESWR010000249.1:1110220-1121047 GCA_903171835.1 Mullus surmuletus | reverse complement strand
GTTTTGTTTATTACCCAAGACGTGGTGTGTGCATAACAGCGGCCTCCATCTGAACCTCAAGGTTTGTCATCCAACTTCTTTCGTCATCAGGTAAGAATAATCAAATGAACTAAAAATGATTTGTGATTTATATTACCCACCCATCTACTCTCTGGATAAATGTTAATGTCCAGCATTTCTGTTTTTTTGTTTTTTAACCAGGTTGCTTCGTTTCAATAACTTGCAAACATCTAGGTCTTGATAGAGTTTTTGACTTTGTAGTGGTGCCGAGAGGTTGAGCGGCGGCGGCGGAAGTGACCCCGGGCAGATTGAGATATGGCGGCTGATGTAGGTGCGGCGGGAGGATGTGTCTCGTCTGAGCGAGCACTGCTGGGAGGAGGTTGAGAGGTGGGACGCAGGGGAAGGGGAGAATGGGCGGCCGGTGCTGCAAGAGGAGGCGGGGGTGAACTTGGGGCAGGGCGGGGGGCAGCGGTGGGTACAGCAGGTGATGGTAGTTCACCGGCGAGTATGTCGGCAGCACAGACGGATGAGGTGACTCTGACGCGGTGTAAGCGACGTTGGAGGGAAACGTCTGGAATGCACTGGCACTTTTCTGGGTTTCGCATTTCCGCCCGGAAGCTCCGCCGCTCTCCAGCCCGTACTCGGCAGCTCCCGTGTCCCGTTTCTCCTCCAGCTCGTCGCTCTGCGTGTTAGAAAAGTCTCTTGACAGGGAGCACCTGCCCTGGGTGGAGGGGTTACAGCTGGACCTGCTCGATGAGGACGACCTGCTCTGCCGCCTGGGAGAGAACGGCGGCCTGGCGTGCCTCTCCGCGCTGCCTTTCCCCGGCCCGCCCCGCTCGCCGTCCTTCTTCCCGTACAGGCGCTCCTGGATACGGTGCGACATCTGACCGAGCTCCTCGAAGCCCAGATCGAGACCGATGGCTTGTAAGACGTCCTGCATTTGCCTGCGCTTGTGCTCATCTTCGGGCGTCAGCGGGATCTTTTCCACAGCAGGAGGCGACCTGGACCTCGGCCGCTGGGACTTCTCCTCAGAGAAGGAGCTCTCCTTCGGGCTGAGGGACCTGTGATGGCGCTCCGTCCAGTTATGAGAATACTGGTGCCCTTCTTGTTGACTTGCAGCAACAGCGGGAGGCCGGTCTGCCGTGTTCTGGAAAGAATCCGGGGAGTGTTGCTCATCACTCTCTGTGGCGGCGGCCTGAGTTACTATCTTGGTGAGCGTCTCGACGTTCACTCCTTTGTTGAGCACATCCAGAAAACGCTGGAAACCATTGGATGATTTTTTCTCCTCGGGACGTTGGCTGCTGGATTGATGCTCAAAGGACTGAGAGGAAACACACAGAGGTTAACCCATTAAAACCACTTTCCACCCACACATACTTTACCATCAATTGAGAAATTCTCACGAGCCACAGCATTTTCTCCAGTAATCTCGCACTCTTGAAAATTAAAAATGAACCAAATGGATAAAGTGGCCGTAGATAAAAGTTCCCACTCGAGTATGCTGGTACTCAAGCCATCACGAGAACACTACAAGAACTTTAATGATGGTTGCCTACATTTTCTACATACACTTTTTCTTATGCCACTTGTACCACGGAAACTGATAAAAGTTGTAAGCAAACACCCTAAAGTGCCCCAAGCATCTTTTTCCGCACCATGTTAAACAAAATAAACCCAACACACATCAGCTGACACATACAATGGCAGACATTCATCTGTTAAAGGCCATCAATGATATCAGTTGACATATTTATCCAGTAAATGTGTTCCATTTTTGTTACTTTTTAAATTAAAATGGAATAACATAACCCACCTGTCCGCTCAGGTGATGCTCCTTATGCTCTGTGGGGCTGGCGTACCGCTCGCTGGATCTGGCATAACTCTGTTCAACATAGAGAATGCTTAACCATGACAGAATAGCACAAACAGTGAGATGCATCACAAGTGGCAGCGCCGCAGACGGACCTGTGGTGCAGAGCGGGAGCCCTCACGGGGCTGCATCCTCTCTGGGGAACGGCGGTGCCAGCTTCCCTCGCCGTCTCTGTCAGCGTGATATCCGGACGGTCGCCTGTAGCTGGAGTTATCATGCGGGTGCCTGTATGAGAACTCCTCCTGCCGATGTCTGCTTCTGGAATCTGGAGGCGTTTTCCCGTATTTGAAATCATCTTGGTGTGGCAGCTTTTGTTTAAAGTCTTTGGGTCCATGTGAAAATTCAGGTGACTGCCTGTCCATTCTGTCATCAGATCCTCCCCTGTATCTGTAGTCATCTTTGCTGTCATCTGTGAACCTCTGCTTCTTCCTGTCGGAGACGCTCCAGTCGGGAGAAGACTTGCGCCGCCTCACTGGGCTCTTTCTGCCCCGGTCTCTGTTGGACAAGTCTTTGGCGTAAAGGCGCGGGGGCGAGTCGCTATAGTCTCGTCCTCTGCTCGTCCTCTCGGAGCTGCCGTGTGCGTTGCCGCAGTATTTGTAATAGGAATTCTGCCGCACATCTCTGTGAGTTTCGCCCCTTTCTTCCCGTCTGTCACCGTAGTCGTCCCACTGCCGTGAGCCTCGGTCACCGTACTGCCGCTTCGGGCCGTACTCAGACCTGTCAGAGTGCATCGTCACACGTCAGTTCCAGCATCTGAATTTATGGCAAGGGCTGCAATTGAAAACAGGAGAAAAATGCATTAGAAGTAGGGGTGAAGGGACAAACAGGAGAAAAATGCATTAGAAGTAGGGGTGAAGGGAGCCCAGCCGAGCCGAGCCGGGTCGAAGTGCTGCGACAACCCTTTCACAGTGCCGAAAACACCCGCGTTCTCCAGGGACAAGGCAGGTTTTTCTTGCAGTGTGAAAGGGGCTTTAGCGTGCAGGATTCTGAATTGATTAGTATCAAAGCAACATCTGAACACACTGTTGTTAAGCTGCGGGTTCAGAGCGATATACATCTCTACGGAATGCCGTCTCTTATTTATTTTTTGGGGTCTGAATTAACATTTGCGCCTACTTGCAAATAAGCATATTGATGATATAGTACAAGGAAACTGCAAACACAATCCAATTTCAACTTTCTGGGTTTACAAGTAAAATATCATGCAGTAATTTAATCTCTCAGGCTATAAAAGCCCCCTGACCCCTGAAAAAGAGCATTCAACCTGATTTCTTTCTACCCACCATTGCCTTTAAAGTGTGTGATGAGTCCAGAATTATTGAGGCCACTACATTGGACAATCTTTCCATGTATAAGGACTGTCACTAATACCTGAGTGGAGGAGGGCTGCATGCTTTGATGCCTCATTAGCATTAGCATGTTAGCTCGTGCACAAAACACCTCAAATGCTAGCAAAGCTAAGGATAGGTTGATACACACAATTTTCAGGATTATCTACGTCCACACACACACACACACACACACACACACACACACACACACACACGGAGGCCCCTGTGTGCTAACCCGATGCGGATGAACCTCGCGCTCACACGACAAGGCGCGTCACAAAGCGGCGGTACCGTGGCTGTGGGTCAGTCCTTCCGGGACGGCGGCCGACACTTGGTGTGAACACCGACACGGGACATGTTGGCGGGCTGTTTGCACCGACTTGTCTCGCAGACGGCACTAGCAGCGCTCCACAACCTCACTTCTTCTGGAGCGCTCACGGCCGGCTGGCTGGCTGGCTGGCTGGCTCCCCCCGCTGGCTGGCTGCGCCCCTGCGGACACATGGCGGCTTCGCACTACCGCCACGCAGCGGGCTGGAGGGGAAGTGCAGGAAATCAAAGCGCACTTGACAGTTACAAAGAGAAGAGAAATCGAGCGAAGCATTGATTATTGTTGCCGAGTCACAATATATCTGAGCTTTTTAGTATTTTTTAAATGTAGTAGTTAATTTAGTGGAAGTATTTTTTAAATGTAGTAGTTAATTTAGTGGAAGTATTTTTTAAATGTAGTAGTTAATTTTCTGGGTACAACGTGTGCAGTTTCCCAGCAGCATTTAAATGATGTATTCTGAGCTGAAGCGAGATCAGTTTCTTCCTTGTTTTATCCCGCCTTCCTCCCAGCACTAAACTCTTTCATGTGAAGATCTTCAATTAGTCTTTTTTTAGCCAGAATATTCTATTGTTAGGCTACTTCCATTACTGCCGTCTGTTCTTACATTAGTGTTGATGTGGGGTCAAATTATATTTTTGTTCAAAATGATGTGCAGGGATTGTGAAGATCAATATTCTTTTCTAGTTATTACTATTCTAACTATATGTTTTTTCCCCCCCATTAAGCACTTGTGTCTTTCATAGCTTTACGTTTTTTTCTACACCTCACTTAGATTTAATACTGTTATGTAAATCTCACATGATTGTAATCTTGAACAATCTCTGTTTTAACAATGTCCTTCTGGATTATCATCATGTGTCTGACACTCTTTTCTTCACACATCTTTCATTCACTGTGACACAAGTATCAGGATCTTTAGAGATTGTTTAAAAAAGACTAGGAAGCTCAGTTACCATTCAGTATCTGCTGTATTCTGATGTCGGAATAGGAGACACTGGAACTGGGACTGCACTGCACCACCGTGTCACAAAAAACATCATAAAGCAGTTGTGTTAGATTCCCAAAAGTCAGTTGAAACACTTTTAGCAAGACATGTTAGGAATGGTTGGAGAACCCCCTTCGCCTCCATTTCCAGTTCCTTCACCGACACTAGTAATACTTATAAATCCTGGAGGTTTGATTGTGCTGCTGACATGACAAAGACGGATCTCAGAAGTGCTGACAAACACTGAAATGCTGATGCAATCTCCCTCTTAATCTCTTGAGATCGATTACCAAAGTCATCCTGGTCTATTCTATGAGGAACAAGCCTCACCTAAAGCTTTTTTCCCCTTCAGTTTGATCCACCGCTGTCATCATCACTCAAGACAAACTATACACATTCTTTATTAAATATTCCCTACAGGTAGCCGTTAAATGACAACCCATTCATTTGCAAAGACAGGTTAAGTGTTAAACACACGTCATACTTGTAAGATTTGTGCAATGTCACTCGGATCTACATAGGCGCCTGTTTAGTCTACGGCGTTATACACTAATGTGGTGCAGTCATTGCTCCCTGGGTGTTACAGACGATGAAACGTATTCCAATCACATGTGCATTTAAGACATTTAGTCTGTGGTAATGATGGAATGGTGTCAGGGATGTTGGCTGTGAGGCAGTGGAAGACCCTTGAATGGTCTCAGGGACCTCTTCAGCCACTCTGCAAGTGCTAGGGATGCCCACTGGGGGGTGCTGTAACAGAGGAGAGTTCAACACAGGGCATGTTGGACACCAAGGAGCTGTCTAGCGAAGGTGCACCAAGAGACATCAGGAATTTGTAAAAATATATATATGTTATCATAAAGCAGCTTCAGAGAGACTCATAACCTTACTTTTACTGCACTTTTAGTTGATTTTGCCCAAAAAGTAGGAGGCTTAAGCTTCAGGATAATACCCAGATTTCAGCAGGTAACTTAACTGGCACATAAGTAAAACATTTGAGTAGCAATATGATATATATGCACATGTGTACATGTATATTTCTGGAGATATTCACTGTAGTATTTATTCCTTGATAATAAGTCATTGTGTCTGTTCATAAGAGATGTATGTACTGTCAATATCTAGCACTTATTTAGTGAGTTACTGCATATTACAATCATGTGTATTATCCTCTAAACTTAAAGGTAATTGACTCCTATGATGCAACTTGGCAATGTGAGTGTCATTCCTTCCACATGTACACCAAATACAGCGTTTTAGCCTCCCACCTCCTCATTGGTAGAACTTAATCTCCGTGTCCACGCAGTCAAAGAACAAGTCGCCCAATTCGTCTCCCGATATCTCCCCATTCAACATGGCGGAAATTTCGCTGAGACACTGCGACTCCAGTTCCCTCAGAATCTCATAGATGGCTGAAACCCCATCCTGAGGACGGGAGAGAGAAAGAGAAATCATCAGAAATAGGCTACAATACATTTTTTTCAGTGGCAACACCGTGCAACTGCAACTAATTCATAAAAAAAGGTCTATAAATTCTTATATGGAGTTACACAACTGCTACCACACCCACCCACACACACACACACACACACACACACAAAGTTACAAAATTGTTATCACACACAGGAGATCCACAGGTTCATCAAGTATTCTAAAAACTATTTGCCCACCCAAACTACCCGTCTCGCCTCCATCCAAAGTTAATAACGGTGTACACAATGTGATTAATTAGCAGCATGAACCAAAATAGCCCATTTGTGACTATGAAGAGTCACTGGTTGGTGTAGTGACAGTAATATATACATTGATATCCTGAAAGCTCAACAAAGAACTAAAGTAAAACAGCGAAACAGATAACAAATCATACAAAATATTGAAATTTTAAGAGGAAACTCCATTTGACATCCATCAGCTCAATCTGATAGATGCAACTTTGTTTTTATAAGGGAGTGGAATGCCTCTCTGTGCAGTACAAGCCTTCATTATATTATGTTCTGTGGAAAATATTTATGGTCAAGCATGAACAACCTGAATCCGAGACAATACGTGTTACTTCAACAGCCTCTGTGGAAAAAAACCCTCCACGTAATAATTCCTCCCAGCAATTTCCTGTTGTCTGTGGTTGCACAACGTCCCGCACAAACCCTGCTCTTTGGCTGTGACTGCGCACTGACGGTGCGCATGTTTAGTCTGCCTGCTGGGCTCAGTTCCGCTTCCAGTAAAAAATGCTTGCTCGTGGCTGAACGCGTAACAACTGTGGCCTCGCGGCTTTGCGGGGACCCTGGGTGGGACTGTCACTGGCTACGTTTACATGCAGTCAATAAGTCTTTTCTAACGGGAATATTAGCAATAACCCAGTGGCGCACAGCCATGTAAACACCAATAACCCATTTGAATAACTGTTTAAAAAAAAAATTCCCCCTGGGTTACTCCTCTCCGAAACAGACTATTTGATCAAGTATAAGACGATCAGGATATCCCCATCAAAAGGAACATGAATTTGTGTTCTGCGCGTTCTAAATTCGCAATGAATCTTTTGAGTACAGGAACTACTTGTAAACAAGGCCAAATGCAAGGAGGAAACCAATGACTTCACAAGTGATATGAAAAACACAAACATCATGGCATTTGGAGACGGTAGAAAGTATCGGGATAGCCAGATCCACAAAAAGGTGAGCATAAAGTCTGATTTGATCAGGATATCCCAGCTGATTCCAGTGACCATGTATACAGGAATTACCCTGTTTGCTCACGCATGTAAACAGATTATTCTGGCTGTTTCAGTAACCAGAATATGTACCTTAACCCAAATATTGACTGTATGTAAAAGTAGCCATTGACCCAGGTCCCTCATCATCGACCCACCGGGTTGGTCTCCATGGTGCTGAGGGCCAGTTGGTGGGCCTTGTACAGGTCGTGTCTGCGGTCCACCTGGCTCTGGAAGCGCGGCTGCTTCCTGACGGGGTCGTCGGGGCCGAACTGTGGGGAGACCACCCCCAGCACTGGATTGGTGTCCTCGGAGAAGATAAAAGGCTTGAATATAGACCTATAGATGGGTGGGTGGGGGGGGTGTTTGGAATAGGAAACAAACCTTTACTTTCTGGGAGCAAATACTTTGAAGATTCTTTTTACCTGCGGATTGTGTGTTTTTTAAACACAGTGTTTTAGAGGCCTCATATTGCACCTAACGTCACATGTATGTAGCTTTCAGTACTAAATGAAGGTTGTTTATTGTTACAGGACCATGTCAGTTGCAATGTCAGTGGTCTAAACCCATTTTGAGCATTATATATATCATTAAACCCCAAATATTTCCTCAGAGGATACATTTATAGGGTCCTTACGTAAGTTCAAGGACTGCTAATAAATTTGTTTTGTTACTGATTCCTACAAAAAAAACAGAGGCCCAAATATAGATTATTTTGCAGAAATTCTAGTGCTAATTTGTTGTAGTTCTAAATTCAGTCTAAATTTGCTTTATGCTTTACGGTGTATCAAGATTTTAGTGTATTATGATGTAGTGTGTAAGGCTGAATCCCAATTCTCCTTTCTAGCCCTTCCCCTTTGTCTACCCCTTGTCCCTGCAAACGAAGTGGCAAGGGGAAGAGGTGAAAACATTGCCCTAAGAAACGGGACATCACTTGACTACCGCTACACCATCAAAGTTGTCGCTATGTGAGCAGAAGCGACAAGTCACAAGCAAACAGTCAACACGCCCACATCAATAGCGATAGTTGCCATGGAAGAAGAAGATATCGTTGACACCTATGAGTGCTGCTGGACCAGTTTTCTGTATGTATATATGGAAAAAGACTATTTGTTGTAATGAACATTAACTGAGCTAACCAATGCTAGCTAACAAGATTACTGGATTTACGTGTAAAACGTTTTGTGTTTTTAAGCATGTTAGAGGTAAACACCTATGGTTAGAACTATTACCATCTGTACCCCTTGGTTGCTAATGTGCTCCTGGGATATCTTTGTTTCAAACGGCTGTTTGGCCCAACCCCTCGATCCAGAGGAGAATTGGGGCAAAGGGTCCAGGGATGGAACTGGGATTCAGCCTAAATGTAGTGTGTATTATGATACAAAGTTATCATCAGAGTAGGGCTGCACGACTATGGCCCAAATAATAATCACAATTTTTTTGATCAATATTGATATCACGATTATTCATTACTCATTACTCATTTGTGAAAACAGATATGCACTTTAATAATGCCAAAGCAAGTTCCTGAATGTGATGATGTAGCATAATTGTGAATAAAGAATACCTGAATAGGTGAGCTTATGAAGAATATCTTTTCATTTCACTTTCACGTGATTTAATACTTTAATATTCAAAAATAAATATGCCATCACATCAGGCACAGGGGAAACCATGGCAACCAGTGGGAATTCATACAGTCTTGTTCACCTCCTAGTGGTTAGTTTATTGTAAGTTGAGGAAGTGCTCGATTTGAAATGCAGTAGAGCCATGGGTAGAGCATGCATTTCAAACGTCAATATCGTGGAAGCTTATGCACCTATAATCATGGCAGCAAAATATCGCGATTACGATGTAAACTCGATTAATTGTGCAGCCCTACATCAGAGAGGTGTGGAAACATTGGGGGACAAACCTGGACGGGTCTGGAGTGGCGGTGAAGAAGTGAATGCAAGGCAGGCTGGTGTCCCGGGGCAGGATGGACACCATGCTGCCCGTGGTGCAGAAACCTCCAGAGTCCATGCAGATGCCGCTGGACTTGTCCCTGAGGATGGACATCATCACCTCCGCTGTCACTGATCCTGGAGCCAGAGAGCAAAGATTACAGATTCCAACATGTCCTCTGCTCTGTGGCACTCTGGGTAATGAGGGAACGGGAGGCCCTCACCATCATGTTGCTGGAGTAGCCGCGTGCCTCCACTGTAGCGCTTTTTGGCCAGCTCCATCCTGGCAGGCGGGTTCTCGGGGCTGAAGACCTGAGAGAAGTTGAACTCCCCCTCGCCGTCCCACCAGCCCTGAGCCTGGGCCACGCTGCGGAGATCCGGGTGCTCCGCCGAGATCTCAGAGCCAATGGTCAGCTGGTTGGAGATGTTCTTCACACCCGCTGGAAGAACACTGGCTGTTAGTATGCATGTAGAAGAACTCGTCTAGTTTGGACGATTTTTGCTCGATTTGCAGTTATTTGTAAAGAAGTGCCCAAACTAAAAATGTTCATTCCTCTCCGTTGAGACATAAAAATCAGTCAGTTGTCATTTGGATTTTCTGCATTTAATTTCAAGTTGATATACTCTCAAAGGTTTCAGCAGAAGTCAGATTTTTTTTTTACTTTTGTGAGAGCAAATCTAAAGAGGCACTTCAAAGTTGGGGGCTTTTGGTTACATTATGGGTTTCTTGTGCTTTACAATTTGGTGTAAGATACAATTCTGCTTCTTCTGCATGGAACTCCTCCTCCTCATCAGCTTATCTGTCTCTGTATGAATGGCTTTTTATTGTTATTTTAATCATTCAGTGTATTTATATTCAAATTATTGTTTTCGTGGAGGGTAAAAGTTGCCAGACTCTGAGTGCAGACAGAAACCTGTGAAACTTGGTGATTGAACAACACAGCCTTGATGTGGTTTGGCTTCATACCAAAGAGAACTACCTACATGGGCTAACGCGGAAAACCAAGATAAGAGTCAGAAGCAAACATCCAGAGGCTGCAGTGCAAAGTGGGTGCATGTAGTCATTAACACAAAACATCCTTGTTTTGCTTTCGGACGAGATGTTGTTATTTATAAATCTTCTATAATTAACCGACAGTTTTCCCTCACAAACTGCTACACACGTACAGATGAGAGAAGTTCAAAGATTTTCTCTAGACATTAGACGACACGCATATCACAGGGAAGGTGGGATGTGTGTATGGGTTGGTGCGTCAGTTGGATACTGTCCTCTACCCGACCTAATCCAACATATGCAAAACGTCTTACCCATGTCCTCTCATATCTATAACACAGTACCGCCAATCTCAACAGTTCATTATATAAACACAAAAACACCCTTCATACACACATGTACACACACAGACACAGCTATTCATCCACACGCACCCCCCCCTCCCCCCCTCCACTGTAAACTGTCCCATGTAAAGTTTTCTTTTGTCTTTGTATATGTGTTGTGTTTTTTTATGCTCACAAGCTCTGTCTATGTATGTCAAATAGTATTTGTATACTGCATCAATCCCGTACACTGTAAGGTATATGGGGTTTTGTATATATTTCTATAACACCTTTGGCCGAACTTAAAATAAAGATATTCCCGTGCGCCCGTTGACCTCACCTCCGA
>CAESWR010000249.1:1065959-1087127 GCA_903171835.1 Mullus surmuletus | reverse complement strand
GGCTTTGTGAATATTCAAAATTATCACTTGCCGTAAGTGTGATACCACGTGCATTTCGGTACATGCCAAAGGGTTGGTCTGTCAACACGTTTGAATAACAGCTGTGTTTAAAACACACAGGTAGTTCCGCCATCTGTTGAATCACGACAGTCGATTGGCTTCATTTGTGGAGAATTTGCACCCAAAGAGAAGAATCGCAAATATGATTTAGTTGAATTGTTTTTGGCCGCACAATTTTGATAGCTGTTATCGCAGTAGTTCTGTAGCAGGGCAATGTGAAGAGTCGTGTAGGTTAAATGAAAACCATTTCAGACGGTAGGGTGAGATTCTTATTACTGAATTGCTGTATTTATGTATAGACTATAAGAAATGGAAGACAGTGCTTTAACTTTGGTCAATTATTGTGTATGACTACTATTATTTTATGGCTATTATTATAGATAGACTATGATGTTTTCTCATGTTGTCAGTAGAACAAGATGGACAACTCTCTATTTTTGATTGTTGTAGTGAATTAGTTGTGGAGACTGTAATAAAATAAGATCTAAAACTTTTGCTAAGTTAAATACCATGGTGTAATAACTTGTATTTAATCTATTGTTGACATTTATAAAATAAAAAAAATGTACTCTGTGTCCCTGGCTAATGTTTCTTATTGAGGAGAGAGCTGGGTTTTTGGGGGGATATCTGACAAATTTAAGTGTAAATGTGTATGTCTTTTTTCAGTAGTGGAAGTTATCAGCGGTAAACAGCACACAATGAGATAGGTTTTTCATTTACTTGTACCTCATTTACTTATATTTTCAACCCATAGGCCAAAGCCACCTGGTGGCCTCTAATGGAGGTGGTCTCTGGCTGCACAATGTACACTCAAATCCAACTTTCTAGCATATCACTTTCATTTATTTAGGCTACTACAGTATTAACAAGCAGTCATATATCAGTCCTCTGTGTTGTCACGACAGCTCGTGAAGGGTGACATTTTGTTGTTTGATCATGTCGTGACCTGCCTTTTTGACAGTACGGCAACAAACATGCCAAACGCCAACGGCACATGATGAAAGGTCATATGACAGAAAAACATTGTGTCTAGACAATATCCAATGATTGAAATGATATGTCACAGCTTTATATTATAGTATTATTACATATGAAGTAGAACTAACTTGTCTTTATTGGATTATAACTCTAAATAGGATTTAATTTTATTTATTAAAATGGGAGTTTTGGTTTGTTCTCATTTCAATGGAGGGATACATTACTCAACAGAAGTTTTTTGTTTTTTTTATGTTGTTGTAAAATGCAAGACTGCTATTTTGACACTATCTAAGAATCTATTATAAAACAAATGTACAGGAGGCTGAACCCAAACAATGATGCCTCATCCACCACCGATCATTCCCTTAAAATGAAAAGGTGAACAAATGTAAACACACACCAGTGGCTTTAAGTCATGGTTTTGTCATCAATCCTCATAAATAAAGACGAAAGGTTGGAAAAGCCACACTTTCAAAGTGAGATACTTGTTTTAGATCATTTTAGAAATATCCAATCCCATCCAACCCACCTTTAGTTGTAAAGTGCTTTAAAAACAACCACAGTGGACCAAATTGCTGTACAGGAGAATAAATACAACAAAAGGAATCAAAATAAAAGAATAAAATACAAATTAGAAAATTAAATACAACAGATTAAAAGACACAAAACAGCTGGCCAATTAAAGCAAAATAAATCAGTAAACCAATACCAAATAGAGAGAACTAGTTGGAAAAGAAATTTGGTCTATTTTGAGAAACTGAAATTTGAGCACTGTTCCAATTATTTGCAATGTAATGTTTTGTGGTCTGATCAAAGCTGATAAAACGTTATATAGCAGTTATATATTTGTGTGTGTGTGGGGGGGGGGGGATTTCAAAAGATGAAACAAAGAAATTGAATGTTTATCTAGGGACTGTAGTAGAGGGGGGGTTATAGAATATTTGAAGGATACAGAATTATATAATAACATTTGGGACATTTTCTTTTCTTTTCTTTTCTTTTCTTTTCTTTTCTTTTCTTTTCTTTTCTTTCCTTTTCTTTTCTGTTCTGTTCTTTTCTTCTCCATAGCTAACAACAGTAAGACAAAGTCCACGTGATACACTCCGATACAGTAGGTGGCGCTGTGCTCCTTTGGCCGCAGCCCGCCAATAAACAGAGGACGAAGAAGAACCAAACCGGAAACGCTGACAATCCCCCGGTTAGCCTGCAGCGCAGCTAACATTTGACCAGAGAGAGCCGTTCATCGGTTCATATCCCCAAAGGAGAACATTTCACGCGGATTCCTTGTTGAACTACCGAGGTTTCAGGATGGGGGGCGGAGATCTGGTGAGTTATCGAACCTGATAATCGGGATTTTACCAATCGAATATATCGTACGCGAGGTCACGCGCTGTTGTTTATGTGAAACAGCTGGTGACGTCAAGAAAAGCCTCCTTACACACTTTAATTCACTTCAATTCAGTATTAATTCCCTTTCTTATACATATTTTGTCTGTCTTTTGTTATTATCTTCTTCTTTATTGTTATCTTGTGTATCAGCCCAGCCGAGGTTCACTTCAATAATAACATGCTGTAGGCCTTCAGTGAAGAATTAATCAAAGTGATCATTACTGTCACTGAGTATATCGATACATCACAAACAGCTGAGCATCTGTCCGTGTATTAAATATGTCTGGGCACGTTTTACAAGTGATTACTCCAGCTGTGTAAACCTCATCCTGGTGGCACCTTTCAGAATAAAATTAGAAATTAGAATAGAATAAATAGAATAAAATCAGAATAAAAGGAAAACAACGAGGGACAATTAGAGATTTAAATTGCTAGAAGAGCAGCCAGACAGCTCGTGTAAAAATAATGATAGAAATGTCTTCAAAGAAAACACTGCTATTTTGATTTCCCCCGGGAGGATAATCGAATATTTCTGTACAGTCTAGCTGAATGGTCAGGATTGGTGGTTTGTTCACATATGAAATGAGTGTTCTGGATTGTAAGTGTTTCCCCTTGTCTCCCGTCAGAACTTGAAGAAGAGCTGGCATCCCCAGACGATGAAAAACATCGAGCGCGTCTGGAAAGCCGAGCAGAAACACGAGGCCGAGCGCAAGAAGATAGAGGAGCTGCAGAAGGAGCTGAAAGAGGAGCGAGCCCGAGAAGAAATCACAAGATTTGCTGTGGACACGGGCACCATCAAGTGAGCTCTCCCACATTTTACCCCAAAATATGTGACGTTAGTTTGCACGGGTCATGTTCTGACCTGTATTATCCGCACTGCACCGTCACAGAAAGAAAGATGACCGCCTGGACTGGATGTACCAGGGTCCAACTGGTCAGATTTCCAGAGATGAGTACCTGATGGGACGTCCCATCGACAAGCAGATCACTGATCAGTACCAGGAGGCTGAGAGCGGTCCGTCAGCGGAGACTGGCCTCCTGCCCGGGTCCATCTTCAACCCCGTCAGTGCCGCCTCCAACCTCGACATGGCCGCTAAAATCCGCGAAGATCCACTTTTTGATATCAGGTTAGTCTTTTTTTTCTCCTTTCACCTACATTGTAAATTATAAATGGGCTGTTTTTATCTCATGCTTTTTCTTCCTGGAACTCATTTAACCCTAAGAGTTCCGGGGGGGTGTTTTTTTGTCCAGACCACTTTTTATTTTTAAGCCATTTTGACTGCAGAAAAAAAGAAACAAATTCAATGTCGCTGCTAATCATTCATCCATCTCAGCCTCTAATTATAATAATGATAAATAAATCCTCCTTGAATTGCATTTTATGGAAATTATTTATTATTGGCACTTTTTAATATTATAATACTGTGGAGTTACATAAAGAAACTGGCATAATTAACATTTGATATATGACTCTTTTAAAATGAAATTTGTGTTGAAAAAATGTTATTTTTTACAGCACTTTTAGGGAGGGAGAGTTCTTCATCGTGAGGGACGATTGAGAAGGTTTTTTTAAAGGAACTCTTAAGGGTTTACCATGAGAAGCTCTGCCTCCTTAGCCATGCATTGTATCCATTTCATTTTTTAACTTTATTCTCCTCTGATTGAAGGAAACGTGAGGAAGAAAAGAAGAGGGAAGTCTTAACTAATCCAGTGAAGATGAGGAAAATCAAAGAAATGGTAAAACTGAATGCATATCTTGATTTGTATGTCTTTATTTGGGTGGCTAAGATTTAAAGACACCTTTACTGAGTTGTTGTTGTACTCTTTTTGTTATGTTTTGATTCTGTAAAACATCATCTTGAACAATACCTGTCATGCTTTTATGGTTTATGTTCACAGATACAATTCTAAACCCAAATGTTTTTGACACTGTTACAGCTGCGCCAGAATCTTGATAAGAAGGACAAGAAGAAGAAGAGGAAGAAGGATAAAAAGGAGAAGAAAGGAGATAAAGACAGAAGGAAAGAGAAAAAGCACAGGAAGAGGAGTTCAAGTTCAAGCTCAGATGAGGAGGATCAGAAGAAACACAGGTGTGAAAATGTGTTAGCCACACAGCAAGGTCATTTGTTCTATAGCAGTTTAATCAAACGATAAAACTGGTCACTCACTGAACTGAAATTCATTCTCATCACCCATTTGATAAAGATTGAAAACTGAATTTGAAGCCACTGTATTAATACAACCTGCTTTTCAGGTCACATTCGCAGGATGGATCACACAGGAAGTCCCATCATCTCCCAGGCTACGGCCTACTGGTCAGAGCACAGCATTTAACACCTCTTCTTTTCTCAGTGTTGCTCTGTAATCTCTGTCTGTGACGGAACCGTAACAGTGAAAGTGTCTCTCTCAGCTCCCTGCAGGCAGACAGCACCATGCCTCCGCTCCAACAAATCACTCAGGGCGCCGCGACAGAAGCCGATCCCGTTCCCCCCAGAGGACCAACAGGGAAAGCCACTCCTCCTCCTCACACTCGAACCGAAGTGACAGAAGTGTCCTGCCAAGAGGACCCAGCCCCCAACGTTACTACAGACCCAAGAACCACGTATCCAAGTAAGGGTTGACGTGTTGACACGCCAAAAAACTCGACAAATCTCTCAACAGTGTTTCATCTTGGTGCACCACATTAGTGAGGACTGAAGGAAACACACTGGCAGTAAGCAACGGTGATGGGAATATAGCTGAAAGTAATGCAATAGATACTTTCCGCAGTAACAAGTTATTTTTATCATTTGTAACTGAGTAACTAATTTAGGTACCTTGGCGAGAAGTAACTACTGACTGTAACCAATTACTTTTTTTTTTTTTTAAGTAACTTGTACAAGACTGGAAGTAACTATTAATTGTTGTTGTTTTTTTAAAGCAAAATGACCAAACATTCCATCAATGCTACTCATAAAATGTTTGTTTTGTATAGTAGTTGCTTAAATTACTTTGTTCGTGACAGTAAATTAATATCTAATGGTGAATTTAATTTTGTATTTTCTGTTTTTTTGTGGTTTTTTTGCCCTGTAGGAAACTGAATGCAGAAGAATTGGAGCAAAAGAGGAGGGAGATGATGGACCAGGCCAAGCAGAGGGAGGAGGACCGAGAGAATAATGTGAAGAGATACAAGAGGCAAGATGAGCAGGAAAAGCAGCGAGAGAAAAACACCAAACATGACCGTCATGCCGGCTTTATTCAGTAAGTTTCTGAGCTGCGTTTCCTCACCAATCCTTTCAAAATGCATAAATGTCTGCTCACTCTCCCCATCCCTGGTATTAAATGTTGTCTTGACGTCTCCAGTAACACTGACTTTTCATTCTTACAGTAACATGAAGCTGGAGAGCGCTGCCAGCTCGTCCTTGGAGGACCGAGTGAAGAGGAATATTCACTCCATTCAGAGAACAGCAGCCTCGCTGGACAACTTCATGAAGAGATGAAAAGACACAAAAGATTTTCCTCTCAATGAACTGATTGAAAACATTTGGCAAGAACGGACTATCCAGCCCATCATCTTTCCCCTCCTGGACTGAAGAAGACATTCTGTTTTCATGTCAAATACAAAAGACACACGGCTTTTATTTTAAAAAGTGAATTCCAAAATGCTAATGTATTTTATATTTTAGATAAAGGTTACTCTGATGAAAAGTCACAACCTCAATGCTGTGATTGAAATATTTTTTGTTTTTATGGTAAAAGAGGACCTGATTTTATCCGGAAATGTTTTTGTAATTTGTGTTTGGGAAGCAAACAATACGTGTATGTTGCGTGAGGAACCTGGATTAAAAGCATATTTCCAGCGCTCACCAATTTGTTTTTGTTTTTCTAAACCAACCTGTTGCTGTTCTGATGTTCGCCATTCAGGTCTTGTCAGATAAAGCACACCTTTCAAGACAATTATCCACAAATGCCGCCATTGTCTGTGAATTATTCCAGGTAATACCAGCAAACTGAATATCCCAAAGCTCATTTAACTGTAATAATTCACGTGACTCGGCAATCATTCACCATTTTCATTCCTTTGTCAATCTCTGAATGATTTATACCAAACTTTTGTAATATGAGCTGCCTTCAAAAGTGAGTGAAGAGGTCATCCTACAATTTATACCAGTTGTCTGAATGAGATAAGGACCTCCACACTTTTTTTCCCCCTTTAAATTAACATTTGCTTTGTACATAACAAATATGGCAAATAGACATTCCGTGTATCAATGTGGCATGCATTTGCCTAAGGTAACAATATCAATACAAAATGACAAATATTCAATTACAATACAAAATAATGAAAAATAAGTATTGGAAATAAAAATACTATATTTTAAGTATACAAGGGGGAAATTCAAATGTTGATGTCTATGGGAAATGTGTTCAACATTTCGTACAATTGTATGACTTTGAGGTTTTAAATTAATTTCAAGGACTTTAAGTATAGTTCAAATTCATTTCTAAAAACAATTAACGGGCAATAACTTCTCAATTTTATTTTTGTGAATGAATAACTTGGCAAGACAAGACATTTGGAAATGCTGGGATTTTTTGTGTTTTTTTTATTATTAAAAAAAAAATTGATAACATTGCTTGCACGCAACAACCATGGCAATTATTATTATTATTATTATTATTATTATTATTATGAATTGACGTACAAAATCATAAAAAAGAAGCCTTGGAAATAAATCATGATACTAACAACAACAACAATAATAATAACCAAAAAACATTATTGTATATAAGGGGGAACGTAAACTATAAATGTGTGACTTTTGTAAGTACAGTTTTAATTCCTATTAAGAAAATCGAAAAATCATGATGGACCTGCAGGCAGTTTTGATTTCACTTTAACACGCCTCAACCAAACTACGACGGCACCGGCGGCGAAACAAGCGTCTCCCAATGACAGCAGCTCTTACACGGCACGCGCGTTTATCAGCCAATAGAGTACGAGCCGGAAATGACGTTACGTAGCATGTTCGGGTGACTTTTGTGTTCTATCTAAATCGTGTAGTCACTGTGGGGCGCTAGCACTCATTGACACAAACTACACGGAGGAAAGTTTGCGAATTCTTGCTGCTCGGGGTTTGTTTACCTGAAACACCGCGACGATGGTAAGAACACAACACGAAAACAAGGTTTATTAGCTGGTTCTGAAAAAGTTGTTGTCGTAAAGATGACGGCAACAAGCGCCAGGCTAAGCTAGCGGTGAAACATTAGCATACCCGCTAACGAAACACCTCTGCAGCCTGAGATTACTTTATTACTTGCGTATTTTTCACTTTGTAGCAGCAGCTAGAAGTATAATGTTAGTGTTAAGTTGTAGTTTAATGTATTAGTGTGTAGTTAAATAGTAGCCAGTTCGCCGGCCGGCTGCTCCATCATTGTTAGCTTGTGCGTTAGCATTAGCATTAGCAGGCTGTCTGTCTGTCAACACTTCCTGCTTCACAGAACACAGAACCAGCCTGGGTTTTCTTTAGAACCTCTTTCCAGCGTTTGATGACGTTTCCACACGATCTGCAGCTGCACCTCGAATCTGGCATCGTTCTGAGTGAACGTTTTAGAGACAAACAAATGTCTGATGCTCTTCACCTCATGCCAGTGTGCACCCACCATCATGGTCCCCAGGACTCAGACCTTTTAGTGTTTCACCAATTGTTATTTCTTCCCTTTTGTCTAATTGTTTGTAGTATTGGTTATTATCCTGGACTTTAGCACTTCAACCATAGCCTAATGTGTGTACTATTACTTGCTGAATGCTTTCTCGTCCTTTTTATACAGCTGTTAGTGTTTACATCGTTTACTTGCTGCTCTATGTGCCTTTAAAACTTAATACAACCCCCCCCCCCACAGACACACACACACACACACACACCCCACCCCACCCGTGTTTGATATGATTTTAATTGATATAGTGGATGATTTTAATGGTTACATATTCCTACTACAATGCAAATCTTTATTGTTTTTTTTGCATGGTGTGTAATTATTCCGCTTAATGATGTGAATAAAAGAAATGGCCAGAATATTGTATTCTGTGTAGTCCTTTTATGCATAATCTGCAATGGAAAATACAGATGCTAAGTATATCTTATCACCAAAGGTTTGATCCACTAAGCACTGTTTTTCCTCTCCCCTGCTTCCTCCAGTCTATTATGTCCTACAATGGCGGGGCCGTTATGGCCATGAGGGGGAAGAACTGTGTGGCGATCGCAGCAGACCGAAGATTCGGCATTCAGGCTCAGATGGTCACAACAGATTTCCAGAAGGTCTTCCCCATGGGCGACAGACTCTTCATCGGCTTGGCTGGACTGGCCACTGATGTTCAGACAGTGTGAGTGTGACTAACCTCTGTGTCTCGGTTTGATTCCACGGATTCACATGGGGGGGAAAAATACCCTTCATCTGGGATAATTGTTCTTTTCTGAGGACTTTTTACTCAGAAATACAAAAAAGGTTTTCTAATCAAGTGAACATTACGCTTCTATAGTATTCAAAACAATGCTTCATAAAATAATTTTCTCTGAAAAAGATATTTTCATACAGTAGGGGTGCTGGGTAATTGATGGGTGGGTTTGGGATGTGTGCACAGTTTGGCATGTGTCTGTATTGCTGTATCATGAGTACCGGTGCTTAGCAGTTTCTCTGTCTGTGTGTGTACCTTGTGTGTAGAGCCCAGAGACTTAAATTCCGGCTGAATCTTTACGAGCTGAAGGAGGGTCGCCAGATCAAGCCCAAGACCTTCATGAGCATGGTGTCCAACCTCCTGTATGAGAGGAGGTGAGTCCATTGACCTACCTTTTTACAGTGCGAAGACTTCACAAATGTTTGTCAGTTTTGTAGTTCTCAAATTAGTTACTCAGTTACAAATTATAAAAATTATACAAGTAACGCTGTAAATATGACGAGTGGTTTGTATATATGTGATTTTTGTGTCATTAGATTCGGGCCATACTACATCGAACCTGTGATTGCCGGACTAGACCCAAAGACCATGGAGCCTTTCATCTGCTCTCTGGATTTGATTGGTTGCCCAATGGTGACGGAGGACTTTGTCGTGAGCGGTACCTGTTCGGAGCAGATGTACGGCATGTGTGAATCCTTGTGGGAGCCAGACATGGTAAGAAGTGTGCGAGGTCTGAAGCATTCATTCTTTGTGAACTCAGTCTGGGTTTCAGTCCACAAAATCTCTTGTTGTTAGGAAATAAAAGTGTGTTTACCTGAGAAATGTGTTTCACCACGCAGTCTCCAGAGGACCTGTTTGAGACGATCTCCCAAGCGATGCTGAATGCTGTTGATAGGGATGCCGTTTCCGGTATGGGCGTTGTCGTTCACGTCATGTAAGTACACTGAAGACGAGCTTAGTGTGGTGGGAAATGTGATCATGTTGTTGTCTGATGGAGCTGCAGACTCGCCAGGACTGACGGCTCTTTCTTCTCCATTGCAGCGAGAAAGAGAAGATCACCACAAGAACCCTGAAGGCCAGAATGGACTAGAGTTCCTGCCTCTCTCCCACCTCTCAACAACAAATGTTTTGTATAAAAGAATCACAACCAATGCTTATTCCCTGTCTTTTTTTTCTTATTGATGTAGTTCAATAAATGAACATAGGTTTAAAGACTCGTGAGTGGCTTTATTGGTAGAACACCTGAAGAACTGATGCTGCTTCTGTCTTGTTGAGAATTGGCACAGGCTTAAACTGCACCAAAACATGGGGTTGCTTTTCAAGTGAAGTTACCAACCGAGTGAAGATGGCAAACCTTTTACAACACCAACTACTACCGACTAGTATTTGTTGGAGTAAAATATTAAAAAATAATTACTTTATAGAGTACAGAACCTACCTACGGTCGTGACCTCGAGGTGCTAATAAGCGAAGAACCAGTGGTTTCCTCTGCAGTGTCATGGGATGTTGATGTATCACCTTGAAACAAAGCAATATTTGTTCATACATGTTACATATATTCATACTGAATACTTGATTTCTACAGCAGATTATGAAAAATTATGTAGTCTTCTGTGTTCTCTGTTTACACTCAAGCAGAAATATACGAAGACATCGTAAAAAGTACTTTAATGAATTTAACTCAAGAGGAGCTGTGGCATTCTGACATTAGGACAGGAGACAATCATACGATCAGTTGTTACTATGGAAACCTCACAAGCTGATAGTCTTCTGTGTGTGCAGTTCCCATAATTAGTTCAAATTTATCAGATTTGTCAAAATTCTGTACAATACAAAATACTGCATTACTGCGACATTAAACACATCAAAGATTGAATGCTTTTATAGGTTGCAACGATGCATTATGGGGAAATGTAGACTGCATCATTGAGTCTGATCTGTATTGTTGTTATAAAAGTTCTGCAAGGCTCCACCCTAAAAGTTTCCCCGTGAATCATGGGGCCCGAATTCAAATTTGCCAGCAAATTGAAGTTTTAGGAAATATACTTTTATTCAACATCTAAACCTGAAGTTTTACAAAAAGCTAATACTTGTTCAAAACCTTGTGCCAGGTCTATCAAATCAATCTATATTTGTACACTTTTCCTGCTAAAGTAATGCAATACACAGCGCTTGATGTTAAAAACAAAGACCCGCCCACACACATCACACAGATATTCTTATACAATCGCTGCCTCTGGGATGTCGTTGATAAGTAAAGATGTGGCTCGGCCAAGACATGGCAGCTTGAGAAATAAGTCAACAAACAGCAAAAACAAGATAAAACTCCCTTTAATATGCAATGAGTCATTTTCAAGTAACCTTTTTTTTCTAATGTCTGTTGGTAACAAAACAATACTGTATACAAACACAAAATTGCTACATTAATGTAAACAAGATATAAAAATGATTCTTTTGGTAATAAACAAGTATTTGCTGCAGAATTCCCCTTTTTATGTGAATTTTTTTTCCTTAGACCAACCTCCACCAAGCTCACGGTTAAAACTCCAAAAATATTCAAAAACAATATGGCAACGTAACATTCAAACACCAAAATTTTTTTCTTGGTTTTTTATCCGTTTTAGTTTTAACACTCAGATGCTAAGTTCAGTGGTTTGACGTTCAACTTACTGGTGGAGTCTCATGTACACATCAGCCATGCATTTTTGATATTGCATTCATTTACTTAATACACCATTATATATGAATGTGTTTATCCCGTCTTACCAATTTGTCAGCAGTACTTTTTTTTTTGTTGTTACTGAAAGAGAAGACTGATGGCGACTGTCGAGGAGTTTGTCATGCAATCTGACCATTCTGCATCTGTTTACATCTGTGTGCGCGCACGTGTGTGTGTGTGTGTGTGTATGTGTATGTGTGTGTGAGAGAGTCTAGTCGAAATGATAAGAACGACAACAACATGAACGGAAACCAAGGAGACCGTACAAACAGACTGCTTAACTGCTGAAGCGGACACACTCATTCAAGGCATTAGTGAGACAGTTCCTGTGCTGGCATGAGGAGTAACAAGGTGGCTGAGGAGGACTTCAGAGGCAGAAGAAACAGAAAAACACAAACAAAAACAACAAAGGACAGGAATTTTATCAGGATGTCATTCCCAGTTAATGAAGGGTTCTCCTTGCTGTGGATGATGATGATGATGATGATGATGATGATGATGATGATGAAGGAAGGGGGGAGGATGGGTCATTGCTTGATTTGTGGATGGGGCCGTCAGCGTAACAGCCTCCAAAGCATCCTCCTTGCTAGATGTCCCGTCTGTGGAAGGATACGCGCAGGTTGTTCACGGAGGGGGGAGAGAAAGAGAGAGATAGATGGAGGGAGAAAAAGAGAGAGAGAGGGGAGAGAGAGGGAGAGAGAGAGAGAGAGAGAGAGAGAGAGAGAGAGAGAGCGAGGCAAGAGGGGAGCAATGGACCTACACCGGGTTGCGGGAGGAAGAGAAATAAGTGCGTGGCATTTTGATAGATCTACGACAGGAGGAGACTGGCTGGACTGGGAGATGAGTCTATGTTAAGATGTTGGACATGAACTCGTAGAATCGTTTGGAGTACTGCTCCGGATTCACCGTCGAGATCTCGGCCCCCGCCTGGAAGAGCGAGAGGCAAAGACGGAGAGAGACACCAGTTACAAACAATGAATGAACGTGCATGCTCACACGCACCTCCTCCACCCCTGCTGTGCACTGTCCCCTGTCACGTCTAGTCAAATACATTTTCTTTTCTGTTGCTAAACAAAAAACCAATGATGAACATGCGACAAGCATAGCCCCTCCTCCCTTAAACAGCTCATTGTGACATTTCATGGTTGTGAAACAACTTTTGTTAGCAGAAATGCTACAGAGGACAGAGTTTTTGTTTCTGTCTGAGATACTGCAGGTCGTTTCCTCCCACAGCCATCAGGCTGCATCATTTAATATCCCAGTGATCACATGTGCAATGATATATAGTCATAATGTGCAATAATTCATCCACGTGCAATATTCATGTCCCGCAGAGTATTTGTATATACATAGCATTTGCTATCTTTTTTCTGAAACCCCCATCTTTTAGATCTCATTTATTTCTTATTTCTGCAATTCCTATGTCCTTCTTTTAATTATTGCTCTTCTTCTGTATGTACAGATGTGGAAACAAGTTTTCGGACACCCTCAAAAGGTTACTTTAATGTGTGAGCATGCAAATGATCATAAAGTAACCTTGGAACCTGGAAAAAAGTTTTTTTGTGTTTTAAAAAGGTGTGGCTGCATTAGAAAGACCCAAACGGATACAAATTTTGACAGTTTCAATACGTCAGTCCTTAACATTGGTGGTGTCAAAGTCAACAACTAACACAGAATGTGTGAAAACTGAACAAAAAATAAATACATCATCAAATTAATATTTAGTAGTCCTGCCATTAGCACACAGTGGAGCTCGGTGGAGTGTCTCTGTATATGCTGCTGGGACACTGCAATTCCACCCTTATGGGATAATAAAGACTATTTTAAAGACTAGTTTTGACTGCAATAATGTGTATGTATTTACATTTAAATTTATTACTGCACTTTAATATCACATTCTATTTCATTTTACCTAAAAACCTTTAAAAAAAAGATTGCTGTAGCTGCTACAAGGATATGCTGACTACATTTTGTTGTATTGTACAATAACAATAAAGCTTCTAAAGCTATTCTAGTTATATCTTGTACTAGAGGGACATCTAGTGGCAGTAAATGTCACTACACACCATACACACCATATACTGTATTTACAGATTGCAGTATGTATGTATATGTGTGCTGTGTATATACATGTGCTTTTATTTGTCAGACTCCTTGAGAGCCTCTCTTGTAATAGCCAAGTTCCTTATTCACTTTTTTCCTTTGAAGTAAACTCACTGCGCCCATAATTAAAAATGTAAGATGCCCTTTGCAGAGGCTGTCAACATGTTAACATTTAAAGACAATGGCGCTGTGTCTCCTTTTTGTAGAAGTAGCCTGAGATGCCCGCTGCTTTGTTCCGTTTCAGACACCTGGTGCCAGATATCATCACGAGGATGCGAACGTTTGCCTAGTGACCTTTTGAGAACTACTAAACTGATCAACAGCTTCATTCCACAAGCTGTTAGTGCTGAACTGCTGATGAGCAATTTGCACACTATCGCACCTTAGTCATATGTTATAGTTTCTGATTCTAAATTATTTCTCATTAGTCATTTCAACCAGCACCTTATCATTCCACCTCTCAGAGGTGTGTGTGTGTGTGTGTGTGTGTGTGTGTGTGTGTGTGTGTGTGTGTGTGTGTGTGTGTGTGTGTGTGTAGGGGAAGTGGTGTATGCTTACGTAGGTGTGTGTGTTTTTAAATTGTTTCTTTTTATACTTTTTTACTCCTTCTAAATTATATGTCTGTATATACTCTCTTGATCCCTAGCAGGGTTGCAATGGGATGGAAAGTTTTCGGTAAATTTCCGGGAACTTTCCATGAGAATTTTGTCTTGGAAATGTTTCTTTTTTTCTTGTTATCAAGTTGAATTAGGTTTTCAATAACGATCTTGATTGAAACAACATGATTGAATGCAACTGTGCATCATGAATCACATGTGCAAACAATTCCAAGCACATTTGATCATCATCAATCACTACTTAACTAGCCAACAGCGTTGCCATGGCGATCACATTTCTTGACTTGGAGTCCAGAAGTCCAAGGTAATTTTTGATGATATTTTGATTAGCGTTTTGTTGAGATTTTGTTAGTGTAACTTGAATATGTCCATTACTTAAAGTTAAAGTTCTACAGTTGTAAAAACTGATTAGTGTCATTTATAAAGCTGTATAAGGCATATTTGCATGTATGGTTGCTTATGACAAATATTTATGCCTATATTCATGTCATTTAGAAAGATTCCCTGAAAATGTATTCATAATTAGACATGTTGCATGCATGTCAGCTTATAACAAACCAATATGTTTCATATTTATACAAATACTGTATATGCTCAGGTAAATGCAGTCAATATATAATTACCGAAAATTCCCGTTAATTCCCATGTAAAGTTTTCAACTTTGAAAATTCCCGTAATTTTGCAACCCTAATCCCGAGATAAACGCTTTCTCATTTTCAGTCTGCACTACTGATGTATGTTCAGCTAAATGACAATAAATTTGATTTGATTTGATTTGATTTGAAACTGAAAGGTAAAAAAGAAAGGCGACACTCACCCCATGTTTCACAGTTTTGGCAGCATGTGCAGCTTTTTTCTTCGCGTCATAGTGCGTGAGGATGTCGATGATAGCCATGAAGTAAACCTCCTTCTTGACAGCACCTGGCGAGAAGAGTCAACAGGTCAGGAGATGCGACTTTGACAAGCAGCTGGCTAAGCTCCGACTGATCGCTTCTAGCCCTCTGCGACGGGATCGCTCCATTCTTTAGTTTCTCGAGTGCCGTGACCACTGCTAAGATTTACTGTGTGCGTCTGGACTCTCGGCTACGTGCTTCGTGTTACGCTCCGGCCCGAGCTCTGTAAGGCGGATAGATGTCTGAAGGCGAGGCTCACTGTCGTGGCTCTTGATTGCGTAAACGTCCACAGAGGGGTCAAACTCCCCGGGGCCAAAGAATCCTCCGCAGTTGAGGGGGTTCCCGGGGCTGTCGGGGGGCGTGCCGAAGGAGCCGGTGAGCACGCCGCCGCCCATGCCGTCGTTCTCGTACTCCTCCTCCTCGCCAGCCCCCTCCACGTCCATCTCCTCCTGCTCGGCTCGCTCCATGTCATGGATGCCCACCAGGAGGCTGTAGTCCATGATCTTCAGAGTGGCCAGGAACTGAAGGGTACACACACACGCACACACTCACATCAGGAACTGTGTCAGGTTTTCTCGGCACACCTTTGATTACAGCAACGCAAAATTAAACCCTCAAACCAGTCAAACATACGTCACTGCTTTCTGAAAATGCAAGTTTAACAAGATAAAATGCGCTTTTGGGTGGATCAATATTCTTCATGGATGAATTTTAACCTTTCAGAGTTCCCAGGGTGTTTTTGTCCAGACCACTTTTTATTCTAAGTCATTCTGGCTGCAGAATTCAAATTCAATGTTGCTGCAAATCATTGGCCCATCCGAGGCTCTAATAATAACAATAACAATAATAATAATAATAATGATGATAATGATAACATCCTCCTTGAATTATTATATTCTATGGAATTTAAATTAATACATACTTTTTTTTTTTTATTCAAATACTGTGGAGTTACATAAACAAACTGGCATTTGGAGCTTTAAAATCCCCCCAAATAAATAATATTTGATACATATATTTCAGGCTGAACTGAACTGGTACTAAAAAAGACTGACTCATTTGAAGTGGCAAAATCCTGAGGGACGATTGTTTTTTTAAGGAACTCTTAAGTGAATGTGAATGGGAATGTGAACATGAATTAGCAGACAACACACACATTACTCTTACCTCTACATCACGTTTTAGCTTCTCCAAAAAGTACTTTTTGTTGTCGTCGCCTATCTGCAGCTTCTGGCCTTCATTCAGGAAGTCGTTGTCTTTAAAAGTGGGGAGTTCTTTAGCCTGAGAGAGGAGAGGAGAACAGTTTGCAGGATCAAAACAAACGTCCAGTCCATGTCTGAGGCACAACAATCCATCACAGTGCACCCAGGAGGAATGTGTGTGTGTGTGTGTGTGCGTGCGTGTGTGTGTGTCTGTGTGGGGGGGATTTTCATTTCATTTCACTCCCATTCAAACAACTCAAAATAATTCAATTCAAACATCCAAATCTGTGGGAGGACACTGGAGCTCTTTGAAGAAAACCCACACAGAGAACATGGAAAAAAACGACCCGGGGCCGGCGGAGAAGAGACGTCGTTCACTTTCCCAAACCAAAACAATTGGGAGTGGAGGAGTTGAGTCCACTGGAACGCACGCCTGCCTAAGACTCTGGGGGCTCTGGGCATATATTTTTGTCCCATCGCGTCCAAAATTCATCACACCACAGACATAAAACACACCTTCTCCTTGTCGCTGGCTTCCCTCGAGACCGTGGAACCCTGGAAACAGAGAATCACAGTGAGAAGAGACGAACATTTTGAGCAGTCGAGGGAAACAAAGAGCACACACACACAGTCTTGTCGAAGGAAAGAATGCCTCTGTCATCCCTCGGCCGAGACCCTTGCGGCTGCAAGTTAGGGTCACACACACGCACGCACACACACTCTCTCTGCTGGGATACCTTCAGGTCGTATTTGCGGTGTACGGTGAGCCGATGGCTGAATACATTCCGGGTCACCACCATGTACGTCTCCACCCCGTCCACCGTTAGCCGGTACATGCCCAGGAACTGAGGGAGCAGCGTGTTGCCATGACACTCCACGATGAACTGCAAACAATTGGGAGGGGGCGCAGAGGGAAGTGGGAGTGAGGAGCTGCGTCGTTTGCATGCCCATCTGACTTGAAATTCAAACAAAGGAGGCAGATTCTACATTGCCGACGAGAGGCCACGCATGTGTTTGTTTTTTCCTCGTACCTGGTGGTATTTCTTTAGGATGTTGTGCATCTCGGCGATGTCCTCGCTGGACACAGTTTTGATTACAAAGCGGTGGTCGTAGCTGGACAGGAAGCGGTTGCCGAAGCGACCCTGCGAGTCGCTGTTGAGGGGAGCGCTCCTCGTGAGAGAGTTCTGCCAGGGGACAAAATAAATACCTAGAATAAGAATAAAACACTTCTGAAGCCCTGTTTCCAGCTGGTATTAACATGCGTTTTGGGTGATGGGATCATGCGTGACCACATGAAAGAACAGGTTTAAACGCACTCAGGACACACTGAGGACAGATTGTGATCCAATTGGGCCAAACCACCTCTGGAGGAGGTCAGGGACGCATTGTGAGCACATTAAACACAAGTGGAAACGCTAATGCCTCCTGTATCCACATACCACAACTGCATCGGTGGAAATACATCATGGCGGCGTGCAGAGGTTTCCAAAACGAACGAGCAAGGTGGACAGCAGCAGTTAGCGCGCGCTAAGCTAGTAACCTTAAAGTGAATCTTTTTACACGCAGGAAGCACTCCTCAACCAGTCTTCTTCCATGAAGGTCCCCATTCCAGTAGTCTTCAGCAGATGGTCCTCTGGACAGTGGTGCCGCTGGCCACAGCAGGAAGAAATGAGCATTCTCCTCTGCTTTCCTCACCATTGGAGTTGTTGAAGACAGCTTCTTCCACTGCTCCCAAAAAGAGTGCAGCTTCACGGACGGCTTTTTTTCTTCTTGTTTATTTATTACATTTTCCCGCACAAAGATGTGATCAGATCTCAATCGGATCTCAGTGTGGACAGTGAAGACGCATTTTAATGCCAGGTGTAAATGCTATCCGATAAAATTGTATCTGGATACAAGACGCAAATGGAGTGTGACACGAGTCAGAAAAAAAAGTTTATAAAGAAAATGCTCACCTGGTAGTCTTGGTCATCGATGCAAAACCTCTCCCTCAGGTTTCTGAACACCATGGGACAGTATTCTTTGAACTTAAAGCGACTAGGCAGGTTTTCTCTGGCGGAGGAAGAGTCACACACACACAAACACACACTGTCAGTGCTGCAAACACACACGTGTCCCTAACAATCGCCACATCCACCCCTTCACCACTTAAAACAGAACTTTACAGGCAAAACCAGTTTGAAATGTTCCATCTAAACATAAGACGTGGTGCGTGAACTCTTTTAATTAATTGCTCAGGACATGTTTCATGAATATTTCTGAAAACCTGAGTTGCATTGGTGTGATGATGTCATAAATGTTTATTAAAGCGTGGACTATTGTCTGAGCTTTCTTTAAGTGCTCCTCAGCTTAAGGGTTTCTCCAATTTATAATAGCAGCCTTCTGTAAAAAATAATTTGACGGTTGATGCTTTAATCAGCGAGCTGCATAAATGTTTAGGCACCACAAAGGACAGGTTGGTCACCCTGAATTAATTAACCCATAGGAGCTCCTTAAACTTTCTCAATCATCCCTTAGGATTAAAAAAAACAAAAAACTGCAGTAAAAGTAACAACAACAAAAATGTTTTCACTTTAAATGAGTCAATCTTTAAAAAGAACTTATCAAATATGAATCATTTTGGGGGATTTTAACCCTTCAAATGCCAGTTTGTTTATGTAACTCCACAGTATCTACAGTATTAACAAAAACTCAAATATCTTCCATAAAATGCAATTCAAGGAGGATTTTATTATTATGATAATATTTTCAGATGGATCAATGATTAGCAGAAACATTGAATTTGAGGCATTTTTCTGCAGGACAAAAAATATCACCAGGAACTCTTAAGGTCTAGAGAGATCAATAGAGATGCAGAACTTCAGATCGTTTGCCGATAATGATATTTTTCACCTCTCATTCTATAGGAGAGATCATTTAGTTTCCTCTGGAGTGAAGATTCTGCACTGTGGTGGCTTACTGGCAAATGCAGGCACATAACAGTAACAGTGATATATACAAATAATTCAACCCTGTTAGTTCAAAAGTTGTGCCCTGGACAAGTCTCTGAATTTGGTGTGTAAATTATTTTGTCCACCTCAGGACAAGAGATGCCCATTTATCTGGCGGCGTTCAGGCATCAGTCGGCGCCCTCTACTTAACAGGTCGAAAGAAAACACCACGGCAAATGGGAGCTACACTGCTACTTCGACACGGGGCTGATTTGCATTGCAAAGCGGCACCGTTAAGTGCTTCAGCGACAACCTGAGCATGAACACAACCTGATCCTGCACTGAAATCCCGTCACTATGAAAACATCAAATATTGCGCATCCATTCAGACGAGGCAGACTGAGGCAAAATCCTTCACTTTGATTTAATAGCAGTCACAGTAATAATTGGGGTTTGAGGGGGGAAAAGATAATAATAATTAAACGAAATAAAACTTTTGGCGTTTCCTGGTGAGGATTACAGACTGTGCCTCGGCCAGCCTGCGTAAGCTGCAGTGTACCTACTTGTTAAATAGGTGGTTGTCCACTTTGATCTTACTGTAGGCTTTAAAGTCATCTGGCATCAGCATTACTGGTACAGGCACATTACTTAACTCGTTAATCTGGGGAGAAAGAGAGACAGAAAGACAGCTCAGGCAGGGACAGAAGCGTGCATTCTTGACACAAACCGACAGTATTCACTCGGGAATACAAAGGGGGAGGAAAAAACCCAACAGAATAGAAGCACTGGCTTTTTGTGCTTAAAATAAACACAAATGAAGACATTCGCAGCTGTAGCTGAGATCTTTGGATGTCGCTTTTCACCAAGAAAAAAATTAAAAGACGGGAGAAACATGTAAGCATCTCATTCCTTAGCATATTTGCACAACCTAATATCTGTGTGTGTTTGTTAAAAAGCACCAATCATTAACTCGGAGCAAAGAGCACACTGACGTTTTTTCCTGCCACTCAACGCCAATCTTATCTGCCGCAAAGACCCATCAAAGCCAAATCGCAGCGCTGGATTCTCTGGAGCATCTTTCGACAGACACCTAAACAGCCGCTCATTCAACTCAATGACAGTATCCTGCCGTTTCATCGGAGCATCAAAAAGTTTTCCCTGCAAGCATCGCACTCAGACTTCAACCAGACAACATTTTGGAATTCTGAAGTAAAAACGTACAAACATTCTCTCTGCGTGAAGCTTGAAACAGAGCAAGCAAGGGTGGTTTGGGAAGAATTCAAAAAGCCCCAAACAGGTTCTGTCCAACATCACGTGTTGTGGAGGCAAAGTCGTTAAACATCACAGCCGGTCGGCGCGGCATTAAAAATGCATCCAACTTCTGACAAGGAAAAAAAAAAAAGAGCAGCTTTGATGAGAAGTCTGTTTGATGTGTTGGATGGGCCTCCCACCCACACCTCAAATCACCAAGCTGCCTGCCTGCTGCACCCACACAACCACTGCCAAAGTTCAGCCACGGAATGCTGGGGATGCTGCAGTGATAACCATATCATTAGCTGCATTGGCTCCTTCGCCATCACCCGCCTCCAACAGACGAGCAGAGGTGGAGGATCGCACGGCGCCTCTTGGAGGAACCTGCAGAGCTCCATCCTTCTCAGACCTTTGCGAGACAAAGCGAGACAACCCACAAGGATGATGCTCTTGGGAAGTTTTCCACCGTGCACAAACTCTCCTGTCCTGTCACACACACACACACACACCGGAGGCTGCTGGCGTGTTGCACAGCAAGCAAAGATCTCATCCATCAGCGTGGATTCGATCTGCCCTGTGCTTTTCATAGC
>CAESWR010000249.1:994471-1019253 GCA_903171835.1 Mullus surmuletus | reverse complement strand
AGTTGGATGCAGCTACAAAACAAAACATCCGCTTAATTTTCAAGATAAACCAGAAAACGGGTTGTGTTTTCATGCTCGTAGAAAATCTTCGGCGAGGACAACAACAACAAAACGATAGTTAACTTGTTTCCACGGCAACTGCTTTCCAAAAACTACATTAATGCATCATGTCATTCAGAATCACTTGAATATAGAATCATCAGAGACAGGGGCGCTGCCACACACACTCACGCACGCACACACACAGCGCCACACACACAGCGCCTACGATCAGACAGCGTTTTCTCATGATAAAGGCATAGAAATCCCTACTTAACTAAACGACCCGTCCATCTGATACTGGTCTCCATGGGAGCCACCCACTCTTTCTGGGTTTGGGCTTCTGTGGTACAAACTATGCCGTATTGTGGCGCGCCATCTTGCGTTAACTAATTAATTACCGTGAGACGTCAGGACTCGTTAAATCCGGCTGCACTGAAGGAGGTGGTGGGTGATGACTGTGATGACCGGTGCCGGTCCATAGTTTGAGACACACTGGGTAGCAGGCAGCACATGGCCGATGTTTAACTACTGTATCAGTGAGAAATAATGACTATCTTACTAGCTTTTTTTTTGTGAGGAAAGGGTCACCAGTGGCGTCTGAACCGGTTTGTTTTTACACAAACTGGAGATGACACCAGAATTAAGGGTTGATCTGTTCGGACGAGCCGCAACTGGCGATGCCTTTGTTTTTTTTGGCTGACAAGCAACTTTTACCCTCCTCGCTGCGAGCTGACTAATTTCCTAGCTCATAAAACGGCGGCGAGATCCTCCGCCGCTCGCCCAACCTCGTATAGTTCCGCCCGGTTTGGAAGATCTCTTGCATTTCCCAGAATGCCTTCCTAGCTGCCTCCAGAGTGCGGACGTGCCCTCGCCATGCACCGCCGTACCAGCTCAGAGCGGCGCGTGGCGGGGGGAGACATTGTTATCAATATCAGAAACAACAAAGAATCTAATGGAATATTTTTTACATCATTATAACATAATATATGAATAAAACAGAGAGAAATAGGTTAAAAAATCCCTTATCAAGCTTTAAGACTTATCATGTATATTGATTGATGATGCCATCATGTGTGTGTGTGTGTGTGTGTCAGACCCACACACACTCGACAAGCACCTAACCCATAATAACACTGCCTGTACGATTCCAGCTTGTAGATTGTGGGGAAAAAAAGCTGTGTGTGAAAAGCTTCTGACCGGAGATATTGGCTTTTTGCTGATATCTGATATCCATCACACACACACACACACACACACACAGTTGTTTTTTTAATTGAATTGAACGGACTAACTCTGCATTTTTCCTTCCTACTTTATAGAAAGCTTGTGTGCTGCTCCGGACGACGGCTCTGCCACGTCACAGATACCCATGATGCACCTGGCGGGCTGCCGACGCTGACGTTGCATTGGTGCTCAACTCGGCGTGTGTACCGTACCTTGATGTATCTCTCGTGCGGGACGTATTGCAGGATGATGGGCTCCATGGTGAGGACGTTGGCAAACTGCACCTCGGGGATGTAGAGCGCACACACCACGTGGGCCCAGCCTGTGGGTGGGGGGGTGGGGGGGGAGTGGAGGAGAGAGACCACCATCAGCAGCATCCTTCAGCGCTTTAAGAGGCGTGAGCCCACCCAGAGGAAACGCCCTGGGGAAGCCAAAGCGAATTCCTCTTTCCCACGTTTTACCTCCGCTGTCCGTCCTCTTGAGGGCGCCATCTTTGTGGGGGCACAGCTCGCACCTCTGCGTAGGGAGACAGTGGGGAGACCCTTAGTGGCATCGGCGGAAGTGTGCATGGTGTGTTGGAAGGTGGGGGGGGGGGGGGGGGGACTCACCACGCGCGCCGCTCGCTCCTGTGACTCACACTTCCGGCAGAACCACGGGCCGGTGGGCACCTGCACGATGCCGTAGCATGCTGGACACACAGACACACACACACACACACACGGGTAAAACATATGAGCTCATAAACTGTAATGCATGTATTTCTGAAGCCGTCTCCTGTCCGTCCTGTTTCCAACAGTTCCTGTCATCACCGGGGGGAGGAAAACTAAATATTTTCATCCACCCGAGCGAACGTGAGGCAGGATGAAGCTCGCAAATCTTCCTTTATTAAATTCTGAGGCACTTTGACTCCCATTTAGGGATGAGATCAGACCTTTGCCCTGCAGATGCAGAGGAGGAAGAGGAGGAGGAGGAGCCACAGCAGCAGGGCAACAGCAGAGCTGATTTTTTACTCAGAAATGTGATCTTGTAAGTTGATAGTTCCTCTTTCTGGCAGCAGGAATGAAGCAACTGGACACTGAGGTGAGAGTGTCTATGTTTTGGGAGCCTGTTTTGCCTTTAGAAGAAGATTTAAAAAAAAATTAAAAAAATAAAAACCTCTTGCAGTGAACCCATTACGGGTCCAAACACACACACACACACACACACACACAGGCAGACCTGAGGTGGCACCGAGGCGCCATCCAGGCTCGGTGTCACCCCGCTTGGCCCTGTGTGTTGAATCATGAGTGCTGAGAGGAAACAACAAACAGCACGCCTACCTACCCCTCCCACACACACACACACACACACACACACACACTCATGTACACACACACACACGCGCGCGCACACACACGCACACACACACACGCACGTAGGCAGCGGCGGACCTGCCTACAGCCCGAGTGACCCGCCGGCACCTCTGGCCGCCGCCTCCGGCCGCCGGCGGCTCGGCGCGGCGCCGCTGCCCGGCAACGGCGCGCTCTCGGCGGCTAGCGTTACCTTGATGCACCGCGACGCTGCAGCCGTGTCCATCACAGTAGACGAGAGGATTCTCAGCCCAGCCTCGCTCGTCGGAACACACGCAGCAGCCTCCGACCATTTCCCGCATGCTGTTCCCATATGAAGAAATGTGTCCCCCCCCCCCCCCGGCCGCGGCTCAGACCTCGCCCGGGCCTGTCAAGTGGTCGTCCCGCACCTCAGCGCCGCACCGCGCATAGTCGTGGGCCCCCCCTTCGTGGCGCTGCGTTGGCGCGGCGGAGAGGCGCAATCTCGGCGTGGGGTTTGTGGTGCTGCTGCTGCTGCTACGTTTTTTCCGTGATGTCCTCCCCGTCCCCATAGAGCCGATGCAGTGCGCATGCGCAGACCTACTCCTCCGGGTCGGCATAAGTCACAGCAAAAGGTAGCGAGTTATTGTTATTTTGAAGGGGCGCGCTCCTTCCGGCGGGCGTTTGTGCCCCCCCCCCCCCCCCCCCCCCCGGGGTGTGATCGATTGTTTGATTATCGGGAAGAGCGGAGGACACGCGCGCTCCCACGCCGCGGGACTGAATTGCGGGGCGACGTACGCGAAACATGTGGATCAGTCCGTCAAAACCGCTGGCTACGCCGAGCCGCTGCGTCAACCCTGCGGCGTCACCGCCATCTGCAGGACGGACACGGAACTACACGGCAACAATTACACGCTGTTTCACCATCCACGCAGGGAGGAAAAACACGTTCATTCCCGCCGTCTCATTTTTCTATTTTGTTGTATTTTTTATGTATATAATGTATGTAATAATGTTTTGTAATAATTTTTATATATGTATTAATATAATGTACTGTATAAATATTTTATTTTAAGAAATTCTACTGTATTGAATACAAATACTTGATACTAAATCCAATATAAATCCATATCATGTACTGTATAATTATTATTATTTCTATTTCAACAAGAAATATGACTTTCTATTACTCTCTAATACAAGTGCTTGGTACTACATCCAGGTCAGCAAGAAACCCTCATTGTCAAAATAACATGTAATCAAATTGCAGTCAGTCACGATTGCAGTCAGCGACTCGGAAAGCCAGTGCAGAGGATGTGTGTTCATATCTGTGTGTGTGTCACAGGTGAAATGTATCATTGTGGATTTCATTTTGACTCTAAAAAGCCAAGACGACTCCTGTGATTCAGGCAGCAGATGTCAGCAGAAGACTCATTTTGACTGGGCTTGCGTCATCGTTGCTTTATGACTCCGGCCTTGTCTGACTGACTGCAATCGCGTCTGGAAACGACCGCCAGACTCATACAGAGTTTGGGCAGATGCAGAGTTTACTAAAAGCCGGTTCTATTTCCCTGTTCGGCTTATTTTTCATTATCAGAAGTGATGTGGCATTGTGTGTTCATCTTTGTGACGACGCTTGTGGAGTTTTGTTGTGTTTTGACACCCCGCATACTACCTCAAACAACTATCAGTTGAGGCGTAGATACACACACACACACACAATCTCAATCAACATCAAACTACCCGGAAGGAAAATACCCTGAAGTCAACCGCTTATAATTGGAAAAAGAGAAGCAGTGCGGTTGTACTTTTGAAATGGATGACTGGTCTTTTTAATCTGACATATGGACACGAAGCTGTGATGACAGTTTCCCTCACAAGTGTCACTTCTCTTCAGAACCAAAGAGCAGAAAAGGGAACTGGCGCTGATGGAGCGGACAGATAGCTCCGTGGCAGCTGGATGAAGCTTCACACTCTGGTCTGGAGGCAGCAAGGCGAGACAAAGTCCCGGCACCAAGGCGAGAAGCATCATTCACCCGTGTTCACCCACACACTCACGGATGAGATGCATGTGTTGGTGGATCCTCCCACTTCTTTTTTTGTTGAATTCATGCATAATTCATAAATGCTGCATTTTCTATCCAGATGTTGAGTAAGTCGGAAGTGTTTGCAGATCTCTCACTGAGTGGCCCTCAACACTGGTTTTGGAATCTGCCGCTTTGGAAAGTCTCAGAAACAAGACTTCCTCATTTAGTACTCTGCTTCCGCCAGCAGGTGGACGCTGCTGAGAGTAGAGTTACCATCGAGCCCCCATGTCAAACTCCCGCGATGAAATTCGGACACTTTCCCCTATCAAACACACTACTATGCATAAATTATTGATTATTTTCAGAGTATGAAACCTGTGTGGTGTTGCGTGTATCTATAACTGCTCCTCCCCTTTGGTGCCGATTCACTGTAACATTAATTTGTTATCAGAAGCCTCACATTCAACTTTAGAACGACTGCAGTTGTCATTTACCTCTGTGCTGCATTACAAATAGATCCCGTATCTACTTTTATTCATTGTGACAGAAAGATCTCAGCAGAACCACGGGGCTGTTTCTAACTTGCGCTAAATGAGTGTAATATTCAGGAGTGAAAAACCGACGCATTGTGCAGAGCAAAGCTGTCCTTTGAAGCTGTGAACTTCTTCTCTCAGAAACCACAGCCTACAAGGCCTTCTAGATGATTGGATTTTTTTTTTCTGTTTTGAATTGCCAAGTCTCTTGCAGAGAAACAAAAGTCTGTCATGTTTGTGGTGAAAAAGTGTTTGCTTTTATTTATACATCTTTATAAAGATAACAGGAAAAAAAACAACAGCAGATAGAAACTCATATTTGCTACTTTGTTGTACATTGGAATGTAGTTGTAAGTGATATAAACAGCTTTGGTACTAATGTATCTTTGAGAAGGAAGCAGAATTACTTCCATATAAACACTTTACAGGCCATCTTTTCAGATGAGTACAGTATGACTAAGAACACTCTGAAACCCGTCACACACCTTTAACGTCTCTTTCTTTCTCGCGCTCCCTCTCGCTCTCTCACACACACACACACACACACGCACACACAAGACAGAGAGAGATAGCTGCCGCCTCAGCCTCTTGTTTCTGACTCTACCAGCTACTTGTATGAGTAAGCCCGTGTGCTTGTTATCTGTCCGAGCGTGTGCGTCCGTGGCAGCTACTTGAGCTCCAGGCGGTGCTCCCCGCGGGCTATGTGTGAGGAGAACTCATAACGGTCCCGGCTGCGGTGACCGCACACGTTGCACTCGAGCGGATCACGGAAGCCGTGGCAGCCCATGTGGATTGTGAACATGACGTAGTCAAGGAAGATCACCCGGCAGTGACTGCAGGGGTACACGGTCCCCCCGTCGCCGTCGGCCCGCACCGCACGCAGGGCCTCCAGGGGTGACAGGGGGATGGGCTGAGCGTGGGGGTGGGGGATGCCGTTCTGGTGGTTCAGGCCCCCCAACAGATGCCCTAAGCTGTACATAATGGACTGGGAGCCATTGGTGTGAAAGGAGTCCATGCCCAGAGGAGGCTGGGAGGTGGGAGGCAGGCCGAGGATGGGCATGCTCATCTTGTGGCCGTTGGTGAGTCCCATGGAGCCGATGTCGTTGCGACTCAGCGGAACGGGGTAGGGCCTGTGTGAGGGGGCCGGGTCGCCGTCCGGGCCTGAAAGCACCGACTGCTGCTGCTGGTGGTGGTGGTGACCGTCCGGTCCCGGGGAGCCTGACCGCGGGTCCTTGACGTCGGATGGCGACATCACCAGCTCTCTGTTGAAGCTGAGGTCCAGGCAGACGCCGTTGTCGCCTGGGCCAGAGGAGAGGGGGCGCTCAAGTTTCCGCGGGAAGGGGGATTCAAACGGCATAACCGGAGAAATGCAACAGGCGGGCGAGGCGGCAGTTAAAGCGGTTATTGCTTACAGATGGAAAAAGATCAAACGGAGATCCTGACAGGACTCCGAGGGGTCCTCTCTTTGGTGTTGAGCGGAGGCAAAGGAGAAAAATGTGCAGGCCTGGGGCAAAAAGAGGAGAAGCTAAACAGTAACTGGAGCACGCCCGCGTCACAGGACAAAAGCAGCTTTAAAGCATCCTGAGCCGGCAGAGCTCCGAGGCACGAGAGGACGGAGGGCTGAGAGGAAGCAGACGGCGCAGACGAGGGCCTCAATGCAGCTGCACCACAGAGGCACCTGCTCACGTTTCTCGCCTCCCGCCTGTTCTCTCTCTCTCTCTGCGGTTTCAGACATTACTTCTCTTTTCCCCCTGTGGTTGTCATATTGAAAGATGTCACTTCATTTGTCGAAGCTGATAGAGATGTAGGAGGCTTTGTGCCAATACACCCTCGTTTTGCGAGCAGCGCCAGGTTTGATTGCGAAACTAAAACCCAAAGTAAGTTAGAGTTTACAAGACACTACTATTGAAAACGATTGTGTCTGTATGTGTGTGTTTAACCCTTAAGACATTCTAGTGACGTTTCTTGTCCAGAAAGTTTTTGATTATTTAGAGGGTCAAAATCCCTAAAAATATTTGATACTTGATATGTAAAATATGAGTTTTAGTATTTTTTCTTTCCAAAAATACAGTGGAGTTCTGTAAACAAACTGGCATTTAGAGGGTTAAAATTACCCCAAATAATGAATATTTTATATATATATATATTTCAGGCCTAAGTTGACTACAAAGACTGACTCATTTTAAGTGGAAATACTAATGTATTGTTGTTGATGTTATTTTTTCAGCAGTTTTTGGGGAGAGGACGCTTTTCGTTCGGAGGGACGTCTGAGAACGTTTTTTTAAGGAGCTCTTAAGGGTTTACAATGTATGTATCTAACAACTGTAGAGTTGGAGACGGCCATTTACTCAAACTGATATCCACCATCACACAGGCCAAGTCTAAATCAACACATACAAAGTGAGCAATTAAACTGAGAAATTTCATGATCACGATTCCTTTTTTCTTTTCTTTTCTAAATATGGTTCTAGGTATGTATGCATCTACGTATGGTTACTAATACCCACCTATGACATAGTTGAGAATTTAGGACAGTGACGACCACTCTGTGAAGTGCAGGTGCTCTGCCCTCAATTCCTGGCGAGAGATGAAAGCCAGCAAAAGCAGATAGAGACGGAGACAGACAGACAAGTAGCTCAGACAAACAACTTGAAATATTCTAGAAAAAAACAAAACAAATAACCAGCATGACTGCAAAGCAAAAAGCAGAAATCTAAACCTTTCACACAGCAGGAGCAGAGTATTAAAGCCGTAGAGGTTGTAAAAGTCGTCATAAAAAGCTGTTTTTCCTGCGCGCGTGTGTCTGAACCCGGCTGCTCTTACCGGTGAACTTCTGCGGCATCGAACTCTTCCGCTTGGCAACATTGCTGGCAAGCCTGTCGAGCAGCAGCGCCCGCTCGGTGCCCATCTGAGTCCGGGATGAGTGGCCGTCGTCTGCGTGGGAGAGTGAGAGAGAGAGAGGGGGAGAGTGAGCGCACCAAAACAAACACATACAAACACACGCACGCACACTCACTCACTCACATGCACACACACACACACACACACGCACACACACACACACACGCACACGCACGCACACATAAAATGGAAACAATCAGGCAGAGACACGCACAGAGCCGGCTGCCCCCGTCCACCGGCTGACGCCTCTGATTTGATGAAGCGAAGTCAAAGATCTCACAAAACCGTCACCCCTGCGTGAGGCGTACCAAGGGGAACAAGGTATTAATTTGACATCAGAAGCTCCTTTGACCTCACTTCCTGGTGCTTTTTTTTTTCACTTCACCAGTGCAGGAGGAGACCACAGGATGAGGATGTACTTCCTCACCACGACGACACTATCAGGCATAAACTTACGACATTCGGTGACCACAGAAGCGCAAAGCTGTCTCTGTGTTGCAACCGTGCAACTGTCCTGCCGACATTTTTCAGGGGTGGCTTGCAGACACGGAGGGTATATGCTCGTGTGTGTGTGTTGGGTGAAGCGTGCCCTACATAACTGGCTTGCCCTTTGCCTGTGACATGTGAGAGTGAAGCGGTCGTCGCCGTACTGGGCCACCACACCACAGCAGCCATAACCTATTTAACTCAAAATGATGGGGTAACAGCCAAAAGCTCGTTAATTTAAGGAGGCTAAAAAAACAGGACTTAAAAGCAAAATCAGGCGCATGTGTGTGTGTGTATGCAATACGTGTGTTTCTAAACGTCGATGCAGATGGATGGTGTGATGACACGTACGGTTGAGAGCGCTTATGAACATGAAGCCGTGTGCGTTTGGTTTCTCACCTCTGTCAACGGGACCTTTGCTCTGGATGTACACATGGCACCGCTCTCGGTGCTCCTCCAGGGAGCTTCTCTGCTTGTAGCTGCGGCTGCAATGGTTGCACTTAAAGGGCTTCTCCACTGCGAAGCGGGGGTTTCAGTTAGGGCACATACACGTGAAACGATCATTTGACAACATCTGAAGGGTGCAGCCAAGGTGCATGGTTTCCTCAAGTGTGCAGTTTCATATAAAACCGATGACATTCATATAAGAAAAGGGGGTGACTGCATGCTAAACACGTGAACTGAAAGTGACTGAGTAGGTTTCCGTAGGTGAGTGAGTAAGATATCATATGTGAGTTGTAGCCGTGTGTGAAGGGTGTTACTGGAAAAGCTGTGCAGGCTCAGCAGACCTCGTGTGCAGGTTTAAAACTAACGCGAAACCACCCGGCGTGGTGCTTTGCACAGGTGCACACTGTATCAGTGCATATGGGTGAGATTGTGTGTGTGTGTGTGTGGTAGGCTGGTACCAGAGTGGGTGCGCAGGTGCCCGCTCAGAGCGTCGCGCCGGCGGCAGGCATAGCTGCACATGGGGCATTTGAAAGGCTTCTCCCCGGAGTGCAGTTTGATGTGGCGAAGCAGGTTTCCCTTCTGGGTGAAGGAGGCCCCGCACTGGGTGCAGTGGAACGGCCGCTCACCTGGAGACGTTCACAACACGTCAGAAAAACTCTACTGCTCCTCTCACGTTTCAAAACATCCGCCTTTTATCCGCTGATCACGTTCTTTTAGATGATGTCCACTAATGTTCAGTCCTGACAATGCTGAATCTGCTGGACTGGACCGCTAGTTTAGGCTTCCTCTTGACTACAACGGAAATTCTGCGAAAAGCTCTTCAGATTTCAAAAACGTTGTTCCCAGTATTACAATGACTTGCAGAGAGAAAGAAAGAGAGAAAGAAAGAAGAAAATGCTGCAATCATTCACAATCTTTGAAAAGGGAACAAGGCAGCATCCACGATGATTGTGGGAAACTCAAGAGACAATTTTTTCACGGCTCAGACCAAAACCAAGAATGTTGTGTAGTTGACTTCCTATGTTGAAAACACGGCGGCGTGACTTCATCTGAGAATATTCTGCTCTGCTCCTCGATGGAGGGTTTTTGCCCCTTCATCACCCAGAATTCTGTCAAAGTGAACCTGGGAATCAGCCAAACGAAATCACACTGCAGACGATGAAGAGTGTGTTGATAAATGCGCTAAGATTCTCTGCTAAACATCCTAAATTTCACTATAACTTGCACGTTTTATTTCAATTTCAGTCGACAAGCTATCTACATTTGCGAGGGGAGAATCTTTAATGAATCACGAATATGAATATGTGCGTTATTACATAGATTGCACAACCGAGGAGATGCTAATGAGTGTGCGACGACGTGTTGATCGATCTGTTGCACGGTTGCTGCGATCAAATCACAAAGCTACATGTGCTTTACATATGAATAACAATAGAGGATATTTCGCAACCTGGCAGTGCTGCGGCGTCGTGTTAGTGTGTGTGTGGTGGGAGGGGTGTGGGAGGGTCAAGTGCGTCATTTGTGATGTTGGCAGTCGTGTTTGTAATTATAAAGGTTGAACATTTTGACCTGCCTGATGCAGAGGTGCTATCTCCCGCTGCTATCGTCAGAGAAAGCGATTGCGCAACGGCAGTGTTTGAGGTCAGGCGTCCCCATGCTTACCCGTGTGGCTGCGCTTGTGCACCAGCAGCACGTTGATGCTGACGCAGGACAGGCCGCAGATGTCACAGTTGAGCTTGCCTGCCGCCTGGATGCGGGGGGCCATCGCTCCAGAGGCGTAGCCCCCCTCCGCCGCCCCCGCGTGGGCCTCAGGCGGGGCGGGGCAGTTGTATTGCGAGTAGTCAACCGGGGACAAGTCCTGCGCCTCCTCGTCCACGTCGCCGTCCCTCTCCTCATCCTCGTCCTCCGTCCGCTCTTCGTCGAAGCCTTCCTCCATGCCGTCCTCACTCGCCGCCTCGCGCTCCTCCTTCAGCAGAATCTCGCTTTCCTTCTCAGCGGCGGCAGGGCACTGCTCCTTATCGTCCATCTCCTCAACCTCCATCTTTATCGTGCCTGAGCGAAGAGGAAGAGAGGCAGAGAATATATATCTGGATTGTCACTTCATCTAAATCTGAACACACATGAAATGTGAAGGTGAAGCTGAGATAAGCTTATGGAGTGACGCACGGCAACATTTCTGTGTTGTCATGGCCCTCTCCACTCACATCTTCACTTCTACTTTTCCTTTTATAGCTGCTACCTTGGTATGAGCATATCTCCAAAGTGTGGGGCGCTTGATTCGGGCCGGCGTATAGTGTGACAAAAAGATTTAGAAGATGTGCGCTTCAGATAAGGGCAAGGCATTTCCTCTGAAAACACAGAAACAGAACCAGGGCAGCAAAGAGAGGCAGCATGCGTCTCATGCTGGTGAGACCAATACCATCTGTCTTCAAAACGATGTTCATGTTGTTGTATCCACTTTGGCTCCACTTTTTTCTAACTTTGACCATGAGCTCAGCTGCAAGTGTGAACTCATTGCACATCTGCAAACACATATCTTGACTTCACAGCAAGATAGCTGTCGACATGCAGCATCGTGACGGCTAATTTGCGCGACCTCTCACCTAACCACTTGCAAAGTGTCAGCCAACCCCCCCATATAGTCAGGTCCATCCAGAAACCACACTGTGGTCTCGGCGGTGACTGGTGATGAGCTGAAGAGCAGCTCCATGTATCGTGGAAAGCGCTCATAGGTGCTATGGAAACTTTGCACGCACACAGCTCCGAGGCGCCTAATATAGAGTCCAGGGTCTCAGTGCAGTGAACCGCAGCATATGTATCAGATGCCGAGCAGGGCTTTAGGAAGTGCACCCAGTGGTGCAGATGAGTGGCAGAGCTCAGTTCTTTTTTTTTTTTCTCTGAAGTGAGAGGTTGAGTAAAAATATTTCTAAACGTCAAATTCTGTATGAGACAAACTGCTGAAACCTTCCTGCTTTGTGCTCGGTCGTCCATCGTGTCAGTAACATTAGCACGTTTACAAGAAGACTAAGCAGATCGAAAGATCCTTAAAGTTCCCTTCAACTAGTAAATGATAACTCACAAATGTTGGATCAGGTCCTTTTTTTACATTTCAGTTTTAACAGAACAAAAAGGACTTGAATAAATATTTTTTTCTATGACAAAAATCCCATCTAAAGAATAAATTAAGAGGTGCAGAATAACTTAAAAAGTGTGAGACCAGTGTGTCTTGTTGAGGTTTCAGCTGGATCTTTTAACATTTCAAGCAACTGTAAGAAATGTCCAAGAGCAAAAAAGCTTAAGGGATAAAATGTTAGTGTAAGTAAATATGTTTGATGTGTTTGTGTGTGTGTTAGTGGGTGGGGGGATGTGGATCCATCACACCTTGCACACATTTCATTCCATTTTCATTGGATGACTGCTCCTTCCTCTCCTCTTCCTCCTCCTGTGTCTTCACATCTGCGCGATTGCAAATATCTGAAGAAAAAAACAAAACAAAGCAAAACATCGACAGTAAGTGCGTGTGTGCGTCTTACTTTCGCTTCAGTTGGATTACATAAGCACGATGATGATAACTCTTGTAGAATAATAAACGCACAAAGAAATGTTTGCAAGGACGCTTAGAAGCCGCTGTCGGCTGCAGCCTGCGCAAGTTTCTCCGCGCACCACATTGACTGTTGTGCAGTCAGGCAGCGCGGCGACGGGGTGGTGGCAGCTGCGGAGGAACTGCCTGATCACATCAACCTGCGCGCTACAGAGAAACTATCACACTCACCAAAGCCATCTCCCTCCGAGGGGGTAAATCCAGGATGCTTGTCTGTGTTCATGGTTAACAAATGTTCTGCTGAAGAGAAATTGCGAAAAAGAAACAGTGAAAAGGCAACTTGAAGGGAAACCGTGACAGCACCTCACATTGTGGCCCCTGCAGAGGGGGTTCGATGCACAGATATGTGACGCTTGCAACACAGCTACACCTTTCTGAGTGTCCCTGACTCTATTAAAAGCTCCTCTTGCTTTTGCTAAGTGTGAAGAAATAGAAGCAACAGTTGCACGTTGCTGTTCCTGTTGGTTAGACAGCCTAAAAAGATTATTTAAAAGGCGAAGAAAAAAGCGCACGGTTGATCGCTCGACCTTGCCACTACATTTAGCCTGATGAGAAAGATGTTCACCGCACATGTATTTCCTGCCGAGTTTGTACACTGGATGAAGCGTGAAAACGCCTTCCACACCGATAGCCAGCCTGACTCCAGCACTTGTGAAACAATGAATTAAGACATTAATTTTCTAGCCTGCACCTTTGGACGTGGCTCTAAACACCATGTGACACTTTTCTGTAAACTAATAGGATTTCCTCAAGATAATCAATAACAATTTAGTTTACAGGAAAAACAATTTCTAAATATAATCTTTCCTAGAGACATAATCAACACTTATAAAGTTATTACCGTTACTCTACATTTCGTGGTGAAAACTGAGGAATAAAAAACCTCTTTCAGTTGGTCAAAAACATATTGAGAAGCGCATGTCAACACCTCACCATTAATTCCAAAGTCATTTGCAAAGGAAGCTAACTTTTATTATATTTAATGTTTGAAAGACTGCAGTAAGTTGAAGCCATCCTAAAATAATCTTACCTGTGTTTCGCTCAGCACCTGGAGGAGAACTGTTCTCTCAATGGGAGATTCCACACTCCGCCACTGGACTTTCTGTGAATATGGAATATACGCAACGTCACTGCCCAGTTTTTTGGAGGCATCCCTTAAAGGAACAGGAACTCATTTCAAACAAGGTGGAGCAACAAAAAAACACTTGAAGTCCATCCGACATACCATCGACAAAGAGGATTCGTAGGACTTGTAACCATTTTTTTATATTTGAACTGTATAAATATGCCATTAAACCTAAGAACATTAAATCTATCACATGGTATCTTGTTTACGACTAAAACAAAGAACTGACGATACCAATTTTGCATGTCCACATGGTCTTTGACTTTGTCTTTATTTGAGGAGTTTTTACTCCATCTTGTGGTCGAAAGAGGATACACGCAAGATAAGCTCCCACAAAACTATTAGAGTAACGTCCAACTCCAACTTTGACTATGACATATAAACTGCAAGCATTTGTAAATTAAATAAATAATAACAATATTCAATACATCTCAAAACGTTGCCAATTATTTAATAATGAGGAAAAACCCTTGGCAATAATCTAGTTCTTAGTCACACTGAAACACATAGCTCATTAGCACTGCAAACATCGACAAAACAGCATTTCTTGTTAACCTCTAAGTGACCTCACTGCACCCCAGACATTCGTCAAAACACACACACACAAACACCTAATAAATGACTCATAACGAAGCTGCAGGTCGTCCAGCTCAGGGACCACTGAAGAGTTTCACTACTACCAACTGCTTTAGTACAGTTAGTCATCTCATTAAAACTATTAGCTTAAAACTGACCAGATGTAGTTTTTAGCTGTCTGACCTATAAAGTGCCAAGTAGCCTAATACACTTCGCTCTGAGGGCTTCCTGTAGAACAAACATGAATGGATAGACAGCCATTGATATGTGTCCGCTCATTGACCAAGCAGGAGCGCATTAGGAATCTCAGTGCTGTGTCATAAACAATACACACACTCGCCCACCTGAGTAGTGCGTGGCCTTGTAAGGCTTGGCTGCTGCCCATGGCCTGCCTATGGCAACCAGCCACCAGTATGGAGAAGAAAAAAAAAAGCCAACAGAAAGCACACTCACAAAGGCTTTACAATACATGCTGGGTTTCCATGGCAAAATAGAGGCAAAGGAACACAGGCGCGAGAAAAAAAAGGGATGTCGACCAATAACGCCGGTGGTTCAAAACCTTAAAGGTTGGACGGGTGGGTGAAGGGGCGGGGGCTCCAGCAGACAAACAAGAACAAAGTAACACACTGATTTATAGACTCTTTCATGATCAGAAACACACTTGGGTATGATAAACTCTCCCAGCTCGCAGCGTTGTTAAAACTTATCCTGCGATCCCACTGGGGAAGGCTTTTTTAGGACTGGTGGGGGCAGGGCGGCAGTAAGGGGTGGTGGTGGTGGGGTTTAGACTGTCCATTTGCCTTTTATAGCTGCCCACTCCAGTCAGTAGCAAGAGAGGAAAAGAGAAAGAGAGATTTGGGGGGCTCACATAATGAAGGGGGGCATGAGTGGAGACCAGACTCGCCACTAGACACACACACACAAATGCAAACGCGCGTAAACACACATACATACACACACACACACACACACACTGCAAGCCTTCAGAGGAAGCAGACGTGAGATTGTTTTGTCGTCTCGGCCCCACAGGGAGATTCATGCGGAGAAAGGCTGTATCTCCATTTTTTTTAAAGGTTTTTATTTTATGTTTTTTTTTTTTAAAACAGAGACAAAATGTTTAAGAGTAATATCGAGGAGAGCGTGGTGGTAAAAGAGGAGTAAGTGTGATTCTTTGTGCGAACAAGTGAGAGGGCGATTCAGCTATTTTTTTCCCCCGTGCACTCAGGATTGAGAGAGGACAAGTGAGAGAGAGTGTATATAAGCATGTGTGTGTGCGTGTGTGTGTGTGAGTAAGAGAGAGCTACAGAGACAGAGGGAGAGAGCTTTAGCCTGGCTTTTCTCCACTGTGCCTTTCAGCTCCTCTCTCACTGTAGAAAGAGGCGTGTCCATGGACCAGTATAAAGTCCAAGGAGAGCCACTCGAGTTGAGCCATTCTCAGGAGCGAGTCCTTTAAGACTGCACACAGGCGAGAGGAGGAAGCTGCAGCTGTGACTTAAACCAAAAAAAAAAAAAGAAAAAGGAAAAAAAAGAAACACTGCTTTTGATGACCTGCATTACGCTTGGACCCTTGTAGACCAAAACAATTTTTTTTGGTCTTGTAGCAGAAGCTGGGAGGGGGGTGGGCAAGCCTCTGGACTGGAAGACGAGCAAGACTCACCTGAACACACTGGTTGGATATCCTTTCAGCAACTGTTTCATTCCAACACCACAAAAACAAACTCTTTATCACCACCACATTCGCCAAGGCAAGCAGACCAAGAGCAGGCTTCTATTTCTGCGCTGTGAAATTGAATCAGAGGAAAGGAGAAGCAGTACAGCAGGGGCATTGTGTCCCTGCAATTGAAACACTAACCAGCTGAAAAATATCAAAGACCATCCTGGACAAAGCGTTCCTCTCAGACCCCCCCTTGCTTGTCTACAATCTGCTGCTGAAGTAGAAAGTGATCAAAAGCTGCACAACAGTCCAGAAAGGAAAGGGAGGCTAAGGGGACCACACTTTGGGGCAAAGGACGCTGCGCAGGTGCCGGAGCTGCCATGGTGCGTGGAGCCGGTGTGGCAGTAGCTCCGTCCCGCTGGGGCCTGCGGGTGGTCGGTGCACTGCTGATGGTGGCCCTGTGCTTGTCGGACCAGGCCATCCGCTGCCCGGTGTGCTCTGAGGAGAGGCTGGCCAGCTGCCGGCTGCCTGACGACTGCGAGGAGACAGTGCGGGAGCCCGGCTGCGGCTGCTGCCCCACCTGCGCCCTGCCGAAAGGGGCGCACTGTGGCGTCTACTCGCCGCGATGTGGCACGGGCCTCCGCTGCTACCCACCGCGTGGCATCGAGAGACCGCTGCACTCGCTCATGCACGGCCAGGGGGTATGCACCGATGAGAGGGAGGTGGAGGAGAACTCAGGTGAGAACAAAGGGGGTCAGTCTGTGAGTGAGCTGATCTGCCCTGGCTTTCAACTTCTTCCTACTTGTTAGCAACACCGTAGTTACTGTCTCGGTCGGTCATGATCGACCAGGTCTCTCCAAACTTAGACCGCCATCCCTGTGGAGCAGATATTTTCTGTCTCGCTTGCTCGGCCTTACCTGAGCCAGGCAGGGTCAGAGTCAGGGGTGTGTGACAATGTGCTGCTTGTTTACCCTAATCTCGGCTAAGCACCGGACCGGAGCGTGCATACACACCGGCTCCTCACGCATGGCCTGATGGGAGGGCGCAGCACAGTCCCTCTGCTGTCTTGCCGCCGTGCACTGTGAAAAGGGCCCCGCTGTTGGGACGCAGAACAGGCTTCAGAGGGGAGCGCTGTGGCGATAGCTGGGGTGGGCGTGTGTGCACGAGGGGCTTGTTCGGTATGCATCGGCTGCATGTGTCTGCTGCACCCTGTCTGACCTGCAAGGTGGACCATTTTAGGATAGGGGTTGGTGGGTGGGTGGGTTAGGGGATCATTCATTTGATCTGCTAAAAATCCTCTGCCGCCCTTTGGTGTGCAGTTACCTCATCATGCTAAGATGGGACCCTGCAGGTAGTTGTGCAGCTGCATATAGTCAAATGCACTGTGGTGAGCCTGCATGTGTGTTTGTGTGTGCATGCACAAGTGACTACGTGTGTGTTTGTAATGGGAGTAGGTAATAAAAGCTGCTGTATGAAATGACTGTAATGGAGTGTGGCCAGTCTGGGGCTATTAGAGCTCTCTGCAATCAGTAATTCACTTGGTGCTCTTTCATTCCTCCTCCTCCTCCTGCTGCTACAGATGTCTCGCTCTTGTTTTACTGCCGATGTCTCTATCACACTGCTGTGGAGCAATTTCTTATCCACCACTTTGTTTTTGCATTCCTCTCGCATACGAGACAGTCTGTTTCCACTTTGACACAGTGGGACGTCTAATACTGGATGTCTTATCTGCATATCCATTTCCAGTTCACCGCTTTGACTCTAGCGTCTTCCCCCTGATGTAATGTCTCTACTGTTTGTCTTCCCTCGGCTCTTGACAAAGGGAGTGGTGTGGGTTTCCATTATACCATATGAGACAATTCTTATAATGTGTCGCAGACAAGGTGGGTCTTTCATTTGTTCCTCATTATCTACCTACTGATCCTGTGTAGCTTGAGCGGACGCCCGGGCTCCCAGACAGTTACTGGTAATGGCAGTCGGCTCTGCTCGTGCCAGGACACCAAAGACTTGGAGTTGACTTAGCCAATATAAAACTCCCAGGATGATCATCTCCATTGCAGCATCTGTTTCCCCTGGCCCTGGGTGCAGACCCCCACCCACCCCCCGAGCCCTAACAAGCCTTCGAGCGCATCGCCCACCTCGTCCAGCTCCTTCACGAGGATGAGCTCATCGCCACTCTTTCTGCCAGAGCTGAAATGAGAGCCTTCTGCTCTCCGTGCGCAGGGCCAGCATAGGTTAGGCCGGCACATAGCGTGACTAAATGGAATCAGAAAGAAGGGGAAAGCTGTTTAGAGCGTGATAAAAAACAAAACAAAAAGAAAACGCAGGGCTGTCTCAGCTCTTCCCAACTCTGTGATTTTCTACCATGCAAATTGTCTTCCCACTTATATTATTTATGCTCTGGCCGTCCGATCGGCTGACCTGTAAACGGATTGTAGTTAGTTAAGGTTTTGGGTCCTTTCTTTGAGGGTGGGGCGGCAGTTGATGGAACATTTTGGAAAGTTCATAAGTTTTGTTTTCGGTGCACAGTAATCTGATCTGTGAGTTCTGTTTGTCTCCACACTCCTTCTCACCCCTGGATCCTGTCATAACAAAGTGGGGAAGCTTTGCCCAACATGTCTCACTGTAAATCAATTCTTCTGGGCAGCGGCTCAGATCCGCCGTATAAAAATGCGTCACATATAAGAATGTGTATAGTGTAAATCATGGGAGTTGAGAGACAATCAGGAAGGCACGGGGGAGAGGCAAAGAGCATTACAGTCACAGGCAGGAGATTTCCTTTGTAGCGCATTCACCGTTCTTATGCATTATTAAACAAGGGGGTGCATCTCCTGAATACATGTCTGACACTGCCCCACTCCTAGCAACAGTGAACATGCTAGATAAAAATAGAAGAGGGTTTTTAAAAACCAACAGAATTCTTAATGAAAAGGCTCCTGTGAGAGGCAGATCTACAACGGCCCGCTGAAGGGAATTTTAGGGTGTTACAGCCCTGCATCTACAACACAAAGGTTTGTGCAGCCTCATGATGGGCTGTCACTTTGTATTAAGGCTGGCTGATAACTACCAGGCGAGGGCAAATTGCTAAATCAGCTTGGCAAAAAACAAAAAACAAACCCAAACGAGCTATCAACCCCATGCTCTTTTGTTTTAAAAACAACAAATATTTCACATAAATGTATGAACCCAAAGTTTAATCCTGAGCTGAATTTCCAAGCATGGTCCGGTGTCTTTTACTGAAGATTTCAGGCAGCTTTAGTGCTCCTCAAAACTCCCATCCTTTGAAACCTTCTCTATCTTAATACTTGGAATAAATCAACGTGTACATGTTGGAATCTGCTCCCGTATTCCTACCACGTCTCCCCTGGTGTCATATTCAAATGTCTGCCTCTGACGGTGAAATGGATATTGTTTACAAACCGATACAGATGTTAGATATGTAAAGCGCAGCAGCTTCGGGCGCACACAGAACTGCGTGAATGAATCCATGTGTGCAGCCAGCCTCTGTCCAACTGTGCCCGCTTTGCTGTGACAAACGGGGGTCTTTATGAAGTGCAGCCAGGCTCCTCGGAACGAGGGGAGACTCCTCCGTCTGCTTTAAGAACTGCGAACTGGTTAAAGATGTGGACGTGTTCTCCTGATGCTAAATGAGGATTTTCATACATGCCTTTCAGCAGATGTCCCCTAGTGTTGCGTATTTGCTTACTTTGGGTTCTGTAACGCATTTGTACAGCTGGGACACTCTTGTGCAGGAGTAAATGTGATTAGCTAATTGCCGTCCTTCATGGGACAAGGACCCCCCTCTAGTGTTGGAGCTGAGAGATACACAAACAATCCAACATTGTCAGAGTCATGGAACATGCCCACTCGGAGGATGAATGTACGCCTTTCATAAAGATTTCTGAATATCAGCAGCAGAAATGTGGTAATATGTTTTACTTCGGCTTGACTTGGTCCTCGATTCAGTTGGAGAACCAAAAATAAAAAATTAAGTTAATGATTTCACCCAACAGTGTTTAAATCAGGTCAATAGTGTGACCTAATTTACTGCAGCTGCAGGATTCCCCCTAATCGTGAGGGTATTTATTACTTATTCATCATGCATCAACAAGTAATGGTATATAAATAAGCACAAGCACATACAAGAAGTACTGGAGATATTTCTGACCCTGTGGTCCGCTTTTTCATTCTTTAAGAGTACTACAAACGCATTTAACTAAACTAAGAATCTCTAAGGAAGCAGTGAATGTGTGTGTTTGTGTGTGTGTGCAGGGGGGGGGGGGGTGCTTGCACTGCTCTAAAGTTCACAGAGCACATTTTCATTTTCCTTGATGTTGCCCAAAAGAGTTCTTTCAGGATAAGGAATGCTGATCCTGATGGTGATCCATCTGGGAGACCATTCTCTTGATCCTTCACTTGGCCTTTAAGTCTGATCTACACCTGTGATTACATGTGTGTGTGTGCGTGTGCTGTATTTGGCTAATTAGAACTGCGGGCTATAAGTGGGAATATTAGAATGTGTGAAATTGCGAAATTCAAAAGGATGTTGTGCAAAGTTGACGTTTCAATCCTCTCCAGATAAATGGATCTAAACGAGTTTGTGCTGCTAACAGAATAAATCAACAACACACAAAGGGCAGGGCAGTGGTGAACTCTGTTTGCACTGCTCTCTAAGGATCGGAAACTTAGAAACACATTGTACTTCTGGATGTGTGTTTTGACATCAGTTGAATGAAAACTAGCCAGACCAGCATCAGACAGTGCAGCAGCAGGATTCTTGCCTTTGGGATTCACTGTTGATTTAACATTCCGTTGTGCCTTTGACAAATTACTCTATAAAGGATTCCCAAGTTTTCATTGGCCCTCTTACAGCGCACCGCAGTAGATTTGAACGGTGTTCTTACAACTGCACCAGACTTTATGATGATTAACTGGTTCAAAGAAATCCTCTACCTGGAAAAAATCAGGATGGGTCTTTGGCAGCTTCCAGTGTTGACTGAAAAGTACAGGTTTTCTTATTTTTTTCAGAATGACTGGCTGACTTTTAAGCTTGCTGCCAATAAATCCACAAAGAAACACCCCAATCATTTTGGACTAGAGAAAAGAGAACCAGAAATACATTTTTGAAGAATATAATCAGCATATTATATCATATCATGAAGGAGAGCACAAGTGTTGGAATATATTTTCAGCTTCTACACTAATTTAAAAATCTTAAATGACAAACAAAACATGCTTCTTGGAAAATCCTCAGCAGGTACTCTCATCGTCTGTATTAAAAGCAAACCCATGTATAAATGCTAATCTATCAGGTGTGCTCTGTCAGAATCTTCAGTATGTATCTAAAGTGCCAAATGCAGTCATTATTTTAAAAGGGAGCATCGCAAGTTTGTGCAAATATTTCCAGGAATGGACTCTCGTTGGACTTCCAAACTCGTGGAAGTGTAAGCCATAAGAAAGCACTCTGCAATTCTCGGCGAGCATGGCTAAATATTTATTTAAGGGGGATATTTGTTGTTGACATGAACGTGTCCAGACTTAAGGGAGACAGAGCATGGAGTTAAAATCTGAAGACCCCTATCTCAGTGTTGCACAGGCGATTTGCGATTTTTTCTTCCCCCCACAGAATACAACTGTGTTCGAGCCAAAGGCCAATCAGACTGCTCACAATGGTCAGAAACTCAGAGCACGCAGTGTGACGGAGGATGCTGAACAAATATTTAACTGAATACTAGACTAGCAAGCAGTGGATTTTGTTGAGTAATAGAGATTGTGAGCTCAGGCCTGGTGGAATTAAGCCGTATAGCCCCCATCACTGATGCTCTATCTGTGTGCGCTGGCTAGGTGTTTGTGAAAAGGTAAAACATCTGCACAACAGGTGGGCTGGTGTTTTATATAAGGTGATCTTCAGACTGTAGGTCGAGGCCTCACAACGGTAAATCTGCTGTGAATGTGTAAACCTCAATTTGGGGACAAGCCTCTCTCTATTTTATCATACAGCCTTGCCACACTTTCAAATAGCTGTTTATGAGCAAATTTGATGTGCATGATTCATAGAAAGGACGTTTTTTTTCGTAAAGTGTATAGATCCTGACTTCTTATGATGTATGATGTTTGATCAGGTGTTTTTTAGAAATGTTATCTTTGCTGTGCCAGTGCAAGTGGCATGCGGTAGCCGATAATGTGCAATAAAAGTTCGCAAAAGCCATGAGCTGATCCAAATCAAATGAAACCACACAGAGAAGTGGTGACTTCCTCCATGGAAAACAGCAGTAGTAGCAAACAGGACATGCCACCCCTGACCCACTTCTAAACGACTTTGGCTTGCCTTGTGAGAGAGAACATGCATTTGGAAAAGTGTGAACTGGCAAAATAGGAGAAAGAATAACTTGGGAAACAGCTGAAACCCTGTTGGCTCTCGTGGGGGGAAAGTGCTGATGAGCGAGGCTTAACAGCAACACGACTAAAAACACAAACAGCCAAGATACACCCCCCCCACACACACACACACACACAAACCGAGTGAGAAGATGGAGTTTAGAAAAACCCATTCACCTCCCAACCCCTGTCACCAAGATGTAGACAATTCCAGCCATCACGCACAGGATCAAGAGCCTCACCGCAGCACCAGAGCCAGGACTCGCATGGAAACTGGTACTAAAACCAAAATCCTTCACTGGTTTGCATGCGTACCTTCCAAGAATGGATAAAAACGCTACAACGGGATTGCTAAAGATTAAGCAGGCAACTGACCCACCTCCATTGTCTCTTTGCCAAAAGCGTTTAACTGGATGCCTGGCAATGACCTTAGATATCAACCAGAGCTCAAATCTGGTTCAGTGATCACAGAGAGTACAGTTTCAAAATGGTAAAACCACCCTTTGGAGCACTTTGATGCCAGTGCCAATCTGTAAAATGCCACAGGTTATGAGCTGAGAGCACAGAGAGCTGCCAAGTCTCACAAGCCACAGGTGAAAGGCAGTGTGGATGTGTGCACAAAAAGTCACACGCTACCTCTTTAGCCCTCATTTAGCCCACACTGTTTCCCCCGAGCCGCCAACAAGCAAGCACGCACACACACTCACTCACACACGCACAATCGTGCCCACTTGTGACAGTGCAATACCCTCTAACAACCTCCATCTGGCACAGACTGTGGGTGTTGTGGAACGATGGAGAATAACGAGGGAGGGGGCATTTCCTCAGGAAGCAGCTGGCTGCCTGCAGGGCCACAAGACTGCAGGATTATAGGCAAGCAAAGGTGAATGTGCCACTGACCGCAGTGTACAATGAACGCAAAACAGGGGCGGTGTCATTTAAGATGCCTCCATATTCGCAGTTGTTATGCAGTGGTTTGGAGGCGCTGGGCAGAGCGAAGGTACAGATTATCCGAACACAGTATCCTTGAGGTTGACCTGCCCTCATTTTAAGCCTACATTTCAAGTCAAGCAGTCAAGCAGCACAGGTTTTCTAAATCTGACACCAAATCAAATAATTTAAAACAGGAATAATCTTGGCAATAAAATGTGATATTACTGAATCAAGAATGCTACAAAGTAACAAATTAACTGTGCTGAACTGTGTAGATGTCTTTTACTGTTGAACCTAACAAACTAAAAGCTTTATTCCCTGTCCTTTAGCGATGGACGGGCAGGAAGAGATCATCCCCGAGCACCCGAACAACAGCAATATCCGGTGCAGTCCGCAGGACAAGCGATGCATACAGAAGACCCTCGCCCGACACCCTCCAAAATCCACAAATCAAAGAAGTAACACCGCTCGGGAGGAGGCCAAGGCAGCACTGGTGAGCAGAGTAAACCCTCAGTGTCTTATCAGTTTCACTTAAAACAACAGAGAGCAGCACTGGCCTCAGCTCCGGCAGGTGTTTGACATTAAAGGTTTACAGTTCCAAAGCCACAAGCGCAACAGTCAGGTTATAAATTGTACAAATTAGTTATTTACAGACCGTAACATTTAATTGTGGTCTTGTGAAACAAAGCACAGGTGTACATTGACATCAACATGCAATTTGCTGTTTTTACACTGGCGAAAACAAGATTCTAACATCCCTGTTAATCACAAACAGGCCTGTTTTACTACGCTTTGAGTAGATTAATTTAAAGCATAAATGTGTTAAATGAATACACAGTAACTCCACCAACTCACACGAAACTATTTGGGCAGCTCACCCAACATGGTTTATTCCAATGCAAAACTTATTCGAGCACATTGTGTTTTAAATATTTCTCTCAATGCAGTTTTGGTGGAAATGCAGTTGGAAGCGAAAATTGGTCATAAATTCCTCCAGAATGATGTATTTAGATACTATCATTAGTCAGCTCATGAATTCAAGACAGATGGCTCTCAATAGAATATTCTACATTTGCGTGCACTAAAGCAGTGTTAGTGCAGTTGACATTTCTTTTTGTCAAATGAAAGCATGTGTTTCAGAGGATAGCCACCACTGCAAGACAGCATTTTAACCAGATTTCACTTAATAAAAACAATGCTCATATTTTCATATACAATTATGTTCTGAAAGGTTTTTTGGTCCAAAAGCTTTTATGAGTAAATAATTACCATTAGAGGCAACAAGCTTAGCAACTGAAATGGTATTTTTTTCCACAATAAGCTTTTACTGTAAACGCAATAAAAGTACAAATTCTGTTGGGTTTGAAAATATTTTAAGTATGGATGGACAATGTGTTACATGGCACCCTTAGATGGCCTTTTGGGGTGAAAGACAACCCCCACTCACCCTAGATAAGAACAACAAAAAAGTAAACACCACTAAAACAAAATGAAGGCATTTATTAACACGAGGAGACAAAGTCACCAAGCAGAGGTCTATCAGAGTA
>CAESWR010000249.1:972763-984602 GCA_903171835.1 Mullus surmuletus | reverse complement strand
TACAAGAGGTCCTGATATCATCTATACACAATGGGTGCTCAGCAATTATTGATTACTAAATAATTCTTCATGTTTACCGTATTGCTTGTATCATTTATTGTATATACACACACACACACACACACACATGTATTTTATGATTCCAAACAATAAAGAATGACTTTTAATGACGTCAATGGACTGATGCTCTCTCATCTTCTCTGTTCTCATCCTTTCTCTCCCCAACAGAGAGGCCATCTTATGCCCCTCCCCCTCCCCCCGCCCCCACAACTGTAAGTGACCCTGGGTAGACATGGCTCCAAACATTAACCGGGTACACGTGTGTTGGATTGGGCTTTATTTTAATCTAGTTTGTTTTTGTTGAATCCGCAGTCACGTGACTCAGACCGATGCGCCACTGCTGCTGAGAAAATGTTTCCCCTGTAGCTCCAGCATGACTGCAAATCTCTTTTTTTGTTGTATTTTGTCAGCCTCTTTCATTGGTTTCCTGTTTTTTTTTTTTCTGTCTTGGGCTTTACTCCCTTCCTTCTTTTATGTCATTTCTCATTCGTGTTTCTGTCTCATTTGTTTCCATTAGCAAATGCCCAACACTACGGGGTTTGTGGGGTACAACCCATACAGCCATCTGGCCTACAACAACTACAGACTGGGAGGGAGCCAAAGCAGCAACAGTCGGGTAACGGTATGAATATTAACATAGTAAAAACACGGTGACTTACAATGTCAGGCACATCCTAGAGGGAATATTCATATTTTTAACAAATCACTTCCAGTTAAGTGTCACACACAGCTCAGAGCCTCTTGGAGCATCAATAGGATTGCAGTTTCTTACTAGGCCGACCTTTGCTTTGTAAGAATGAGATTAGATGTGTTCTTGCATTTCTGCTGTTCAAAGTGCAGACGCTGTCGAATATTCAGTAAGAAGCCTATGTCATCCCATCACCAAGGCTGAATTTGAAAAGTCTGTCATTCCAAACTCCCTCTGTTGCTTTCATCGCAGTGCAGACTGGCTAGAAGTCCATCTGTGTGTATTCAAATACCACCTGCCTCTCAAAGTTTGCATTTCTGACGGCCATTTTAAGTAACCCATGCCATCGGAGTTGCCATGGAATTACAGCCCCGCTGCTCGGCATGGCTTTGGCTGCTGAGCAGTAATTTAGTCTCTGCATGCAAGCTGTGGTTGGCTGACTCTGATAATGGCATTATGTCTCGCAGTGGGCAAATCTCAGCTTAAGTGAGATTTTCTTAGTTTTTTGTTTTTTTTTCACTATCAGTGCTATTCCATTGTACTCTGTGGGGTTCTAACTTACTAGTGGTCTCAAACTGTCATTAATTAAATAACATTGGTTGCAGTGGTAATACATTACTTTTAGGCATCTGGAATCACATATTTGATAGTATTATTTGAAATAACACAACTATGGACTTTGATGTCAAAAGCTCTACACAGCCTAGATTAGTTTGGCAGTTTGGTTGCCTTAGAGACTTAAATAGCTGAAATGTCTTAAGATGATTCTTTTCATTTTTTGCCAGAATTCCTCTGGAATAAATATCCCAAAGCCCCCCAAGCCACCCGATAAGCCACTGATGCCATATATGAGATATAGTCGTAAGGTAAGTACACAGTGTACACTTGCCTCATTTTGCATCATTATATGCTCTGTTGGAAGACAGGGATGCTTTGATTTGAATATGTTCTGTCAGCTCAGAGTATGTAAGACGTTCATCGTGTGAGACGTTTATAGTTTTTTTTTTTAGTCAAGGTAGGTGAAGCTAAAAAAGGACATAGATAGGAAAGCCCACATCAAAGTGGGGTGTATCAACCTGGAGATCTTAAAGAGAGAGCTTAAAGCACACGGCCTCCTCTGGTTTGTGACCTCTCTGCAAAGAGATAACCACTTATAGCCCCTCCAACCCAACCCAACCCCACACCCATGTCTGGTTCTCATCACCAGGTTTGGGATCAAGTAAAAGCCTCCAATCCTGATCTGAAGCTATGGGAAATTGGGAAGATAATCGGTGGCATGTGGAGGGACCTCACTGATGAGGAGAAACAGGATTATTTGAATGACTACGAAGCAGAGAAGGTTGGTTGTTTTACAAGGGATGTTTATGGGGGCTTTCTGATGGGTGACCAGTAGATGTGTCTCCAACAGTTGTGGGTCCCTCCAGTCATCATTTCTTCCTTTCTGACAGTCCTGAGTAAACCTTTCTCCTTGTCTTGTCCTAGCTGATAGAAATAAGGATCCACATTTTGTTTCCGCTCTCCTTCTCTGTTTCCTTGTCATTCGTGTCGTCTCCTCCACCGTAGATTGAGTATAATGAGAGCATGAAGGCCTATCACAACTCGCCAGCCTACCTGGCCTACGTCAATGCAAAAAGCCGTGCCGAGGCAGCTCTGGAAGAGGAGAGCCGCCAGAGGCAGTCAAGACTTGACAAGGGCGAGCCTTACATGAGTATTCAGCCTGCAGAGGATCCGGATGGTAAGAGCACTCAGCTGAACGCTTTGTCTCAGAAGGTTTCAAGCACGCTGACAGAGCTGTAATTACAGCAGCAGGACCACACAGTTGCTGGTACGCACACCCAAAGACTGTTGTCTTATCCCCTCCTCCCATGCGGACACTACTGTAATCAGGCACTTTTTAAAAAAAATATTCCACTTTGCATAGATGTTATAGGTACTGTATAGGTACCCTTCGCATTACTTTAGACAAATCTGTAATCTATAACTAAGTAACATTCTCTTTCTGGCTATCTTTAAGAGTGATACACACATACACATACACATGCATGCATGATAGACACGCAAGCCAGTAGAAGACATTTGAGTTACACCCACCTCGAGGAAATGATGCTTGACTGGGGTCTGGCTGACTTACAGCAGAAGATAATGACGTACAGGAAAACTAGATAAAACCATTTGCTGTTTAGAAACACCCCAAACCATAAAAATGTTGGAGCTGGCATCCCAGCGGGTTATGTTCTTGACAGGCTGCACGTACAGCGGTGATTAAGTGAGATTTAGCTCTCTGGGTAGTTTCATATTTGGAGGCTGCACCTAATTAATTAATACAGTATTGAAGGGAAGTCTCTTCGCCGCCGCAGCACACCGCAAATGGTTTTGTAATTTCACGAGACCAGTTCACAGGGAGAAAGCACTTGTTTGAAACACAAAGCGGAGATCGGCTGCCATTTCAAAACGCATTAACCACTACACATGAGTATGTGGTGGTTAATGGTTAATGGTTAACTGCACGCGCTGAAAGTGTGCCCACCTTACACCTACAGCCTGCTGCAACTAATGTGCAGTTATGATATAGATAATCTAAAATCATTTCCTCAATTTGAAACAAATGTTTTACCAAAATCAGTGTGAAATTAAATGTCCACAGAGTACCTCACTGTTTTTTTGTTGTCAAAGATTTGATATAGCTGTCCGAGAACATAATATAAAGAAGTAGAGCCATGTGTACAATGTGAAAGCAATTAAAAAAAAAAACAGTGTGTGTATGGAGGTGTTAATGTATGTTTGGCAATTCAGTTATCTCCAAAAAGCTAAATCTGATGTGTGATGGATTAAATGTTGTCAGCGGTTGTATGACTAAAAGTGATTCCCTGTGACCTGAATTGATGTGCCTTAAATGTATGAGCTATGCTTTGACAGAAATTTCTTTCCAAATGCACAAACAGTGTTTCCAATCAAAATCATTAAAATCTGAGTGGGTAATTTGCCTTTTATTCATCATTTTAATCAGCTGTATTTAGTGCATGTATGTCTTTTCAGTGCAATATACCATATGCTTCATGTCCATAACGTGGTGTCACTATTAAACATTTTCAAGATGACAGATAAATTGCCTTAAACCAGAGATGTAACTATAATGTATTTGCACACTGAATTTCAACCTTGAAAATATATGAAATGTGGATAGCTATTGACTGTCTTAACAAAACATATCAATGTATTAGTTAATGTTTTATGTCCCTTTCTTGTCTGCCTTTCCTATCTGTAGGCAACCATGGGTTCCTCCAAAGTCTTGAATAAGTTTAATTTGGTATGATTGTTTATTATTAGAAAGATATAAAATATAGAGAAATGGGGAGAGAGAGCTTACAGATGCACCAAAGTGACTCAACAAGATGATACAATAGGTTTCATACATTCTTTTTTTCTTTTAAGAGTAGCTTAATGAAACTGCAGTCCATCTGGACTCAATTCTTTGACACTACAGTGTGATTGAAAAGTAACACGTGCGTAATGTCCTGAGGCAGTGAAGATGTACTGTATTTGGTTTTGACCTTTGCATCAACATTCTGCGTGTAAGTGACATGGCAGTGAACACTTTGGACAGAAGAACATTTGCTATACAGTGAAAATTTCAAACTACAATCTGGTGATAATGGACAGCTTGTCTCATTCAATCAACAATGCGGCTTTGTTTGAGTATGTAAAATGACATAATGGCATGTATTTAACTCTAACCTGGCATAAGTATTGAGTTGAGAAATGGATAATATTTACATCTCTCCGGTTTGTATTATTGTTGCAGTTTGCTGGAGCTTGTAAAGAGTAAACATGTCTTTGCTTTCAGGTGTACAAAAATGCATCATGCAAGACCGTTGTAAAGACTCCCCTCTTTTTCATGCCCTCAGATTACGACGATGGATTCTCCATAAAGCATTCGGCAGCTGCTCGCTTCCAGCGCAACCACCGACTGATCAGTGAGATCCTCAGTGAGAGCGTAGTCCCAGATGTGCGGTCAGTTGTTACCACTGCCCGCATGCAGGTCCTCAAACGCCAGGTCCAGTCTTTAATGGTCCACCAGGTATGGTCCTCTGAACATCACGTCGAACCGTCACACAGTATGATATAGTTGAGCTCTGCCATATTTCGATTGGCCCCTGACCATGTGGCCTGAATGTCTCGTGTCGCAGAGAAAGTTGGAAGCAGAGTTGCTTCAGATTGAAGATCGCCACCAGGAAAAGAAGAGAAAGTTCATCGAAGCCACGGAGTCTTTCACAAACGAGCTCAAAAGGGTACAGCATCTTTTACATCAAACTTGGTCATCACTTACTCTCACGCGAGCTTCATTTTGGATGTTTAACTGTTCCGTGTGTATCTCTGGTGATGTGCCAGCCTACGTCTTGCCTTTCAACCACCAGCTGCTGCTAACTTCATCCACATGTTCTGGCAATCATATAGCTGTCATCGTTTACAATTTGTTGCCTTCATAATAACTGTTGTTCTGAAATGAGATGCAGCACACTGTTGTCAAATGCACTGTCCACTGTTCTCAACAGGCGGCGCTATTTGTCCTTTGCAGAGTCTCTTACAACATCTATTCTCTTGTGAAGAAAAGACTGAACATGTAGCAAGATTTTCTGTTACACAATTTTATTACCGAAAAGCAGCAGCCCGAACATGCAGGCCCAACCAAACAAAGCCGCTAATCACTAACCCCTCCCCACGGCTGTTTTTCAGCTGTGCTGCATGAAGGTGGAAGTGGACATGGAGAAGATCTCTGCTGAGATTTCTGCAGCGGAGGAGGCGGCCCGCAAACGGATGGCAGAACGTGAGAAGGATGCAGGAGACCGTAGTGCTCGGGAGGCCCCCACCTGTGTATTAGCAGAGGAAGAGAAGCATGTCTGTGCAACGCACGGAAGCAAGAACTCTCTTAGTGAAAACAATAAGGAAGGCGAGGACACGGAGTCCAGCCCTGCTGATGCACCAGGTGACGGCATCAACAGTCAGTCTCACGAAACACTCCTCATCCCCACTGGTTTGTGTGCAACCTGTGATGTACTCTCACCTTTCTTACCCATGCAGGGAAGCAGAAGGCCTCTGAGGAACTAGAGCCTCCTCCAGGCAGTGAAGAGGGGGCGTCGGAGGACAAGGAAAGCGTCCCAGAGGGAGCCATGGAGGAAGGGACCAGCGACAGCAACACCGGCTCAGAGACCACCTCCGCTCAGACCGAGGATGCTCCGGCCAGCGAGCCGGCCGAAGGGTCCTGCAGGGCAAGATCAACCCACTGAGTCCGAAAGCAGCTGTCTGTCAGATGTAAGGCCGTCATTCCATCCGCTGGCCTTTGACATGACAGCAGATCAAACACAGAGTATCATCTCAGTTAGCCGACAGAAACAGTGAGGAGCGTAGAATTTAACGAGCTCGAGGCAAAGAAGATATATGACAGATTTAAAGCACGTAAAGCCGACAAAGCAATGGTCTTGTTTTTCCGTGGCTGCTCTTTGCACCACAGAATCCTGTGTGAAAGCACCATATTTCCTTCATGGCCATTTGGTAGAAACCATACAGGCCCACTTCAGCACATATCAATACATATTTCCTGTCTTATTCTTTATTGCTGAGTTGGTGCAAATGAAGACATGAAAAAAGCTGTCATGTGAAACATTGTTCAGTGTTATACTTAACTTTGTATTGTAGTGTCATTGTTGCTTTTATTGTTATTTTTGCATGTTGCAATTTAAAAAATAAGTTGGCATTTTGGAAGGGTGCAGCTGGACTACCCTCTCCTTAGCAGGAGAATATTTGTTTACCATCTGTATCAGTATTAAGTGACTTTATTGTCTCAGGAGTTTTTAGTCACTAGTAGTAGTTCTTTTTGTTATTTATTATCAGCATTATTTTTTTATTATACTTGTGTATTGGTTGTGCCGGGGCCTGTCCCAGTACGTCCATGTGTATATCACATGATCATCAATGCTGTACAATGCTCAACAACTGGTGTTCTCAAGCTTGCTAGCTGCCAATCAAATCAAAAGCAGTATGCTTAGAACATTTCTGTGCTATGATCAAATTGTCAATTTCCAGCAGGAAACTTTTAAACGTACCGTATTTGTGTACACATTGTTACGAGGTTTGCTCAAACATGGATTTTCACGTCGTAAAACAGCTTGAAGAACAGTCATAAACATGCAGTCTTAAAATGAATTTCCTTTTTCATATTTATACCAATAAACTTTTCTACCCTGAATTTGCTGTTTCAGTCCAGTTTAAAAGTCAACAAAACACAATTCTACTTCATATTCACAATCCAAACAGTTTGCTGCACACACAGACACACACACACACAGGCTGGGATCATGCATGCATTGTGTACAACACGCTTGCATGAAGCAAAGTTTGTTCTCTGCACAATGGTGACAGAGAACAGGTGAGGAAGTGGGTAAGATGAGGGAATTATTAGATTTCCTGTTTTCAGTACCAGTGCTACCAATCTTCCAGATTTACAATGTGCAAAAATCAACAGGTAAGTGATTTAAGCTGTGTGCATAGTGTTGCTGATAGTTTGGGCTTTGTGTAAAATGGTGTAATGATGTGAATCAAAGATTTGTTCAAATGTGAAAAAAAGATCAGCCCTGCACTGCAGCCACATGAGGTGCTTTGTGACAGCACTGCCTCAAGTGAAAGCTTGCAACCGCAACCGCAGAGGCACAGGTGTGCAGAGGGCTTTGACAATCATGTGAGTAAGTGGGCAATAGGGTAGAGTTGCTGCCCAGTGAAGCAAGTGTGCGTGATACATCTACAAAAACACCTCTGGAACTCTGAAGCCCCTACACAGGACAGTGCAGCTGATGCAACATTTCCCTTCATGAAGGCCACAAATTCCTGTGATTGCTTTTGAGGCTCATATTTCAGCTAAATGTGCACCTGATATCTTGGCTGTTCATGTAATCCAACACAACAGATCCTTTAAAAACAGATTGTAATATTTATGATGTGAGTGGGCATGAGACAATTGGTGATTTTGTATTATCTCCTACAGTGGCTGAGTTTGCCACCAACAGGGTATTTGTAAGAAATAGTGACCAGAGTTCACATGCAGTGCTGCTGATTGCGTGCTACCTTGCAGGTTTGTGCAAACATCTTCTGACTGGCTGATCAGTGCATGATGCTAGGACCTCTGATGCCCGCTCCTGAAAATGACTAAACAACAATGATTCATATAAAGCCTCTTAATTGCCCCTACCCAGGTTGTTCTGCAATTGGGGACATGAGCTGCGGCAGGCAGTTTCAAATCAGTCTCTAAATGTCTCATTCACGTCCAAGTCGTAGGTACAAGTAGATACTTGAAGAAAGCAAACCCCAGGAAGTGGTCTGCTGTTTTATTTATCCTTCGAGCCACGATGGTCATTGTCACGTACGCTTAGTGTCACATCATAACATCAGAACATAACACGTTTGTAAATCAATATAAAATTATATGAAATTATATTCGGGTGGCAGACAATGGTTTTCCGTGTACACAGACCTGATACCGAGAGCTGGGGAGAAGACAGGTTTCAATAGGGTAGGGTTTTTTTTTTTCATTTCATGAAGGGGAAACCACCATCAAACACCGTCATTCAGCTCATCTGCGTTTAGTGCCTTTCCCTACGGCTTGCAGTCAACATGTCCTTTATCGGCGGTAAGTAGCTCTTTAGATTAACAATTTGTGCATATTGGAGAAAAATAAAAACAAATAATCAAAATGAATGTGAGACTGTGTAAGATTATGGGCTGTTTCTTTTATCCCATCAAAAAGTCATTGAATCTTGTGTAACGTTTAATTAACAGACTTCCATATTCGAAATTACTGGAGATAATATTAATGTCAGTGACAGTTTTGTTGTAGCTGCTGTGCTTTAATGAATTGATGACAAGCCACGCAAAGGTGGCCGCTTACTTTGAGACAACGCAGTCCTATTATGTGTGTCGATTTGAACCGGTTGTATCATCATTTAATGTGTTAGACAGCCAATAATTAGCTAATTAAAGGCCGGCAGAGTCATAACCAAAGGGTTATGGGGTCGATCCCCCGGCCCGTAGAGCCTCATGTCGCAGCATTCTTGAGCAAGACACTAAGCAAAACGTTGCCGCCATCATCAGTGTGTGAATGAACTGGCGAATGTGTGTCTGAATGGGGGAATTAGGTCACGTAGTATGTGAGGTGCTTTGAGTACCTATGAGGTAGAAAATAAGAACCCATTCAGCAAAGAGGATAGATCATCTGAAATCTGGGAGAAAAAGAGCGTCAGATTGTCAAACTTTCAAATGAGAGCAGCATTATTCTCAAATTTCATCACTCCCATTCAATCAATTTTCTTTTTCAGATTTCCACAACGTCCTTCCTGGTGTCCTGTTATTGTTTACGACTTTTAAGGTAAAAAGTCACTAGTCACTATATCTATCTATCACTATACATGTCGTTGCAGTCGCATCTACATACTGTATTGGTGAAAACAGCAGGTACAAACTTTAACCACATTTTTCCCCACACAAGCACTATTTCCTCTAAGGAAGTGGTTGCTACAGCAAAGCCTGGCCAAGGGGCTGAAAAAAAGCAAGAGGCATCACTTTGCCTCAGTACGAAGCTTTTGTTTGATTGCTTCTTCTGCCTTTAATCACAGTCAGGGTCGTGTCAAGAAGAGAACGTGACCCTGATGGACAACACAGACTACAGCGGCATCACCTTTGATTATGGCGATTCCGTTGAGCTGTGTAAGAAAGAATCCAACCGCCAGTTCCGCAAGTGGTTCATACCGACCTTCTTCTCCTTCATCTGCTTCGTGGGATTGATGGGGAATCTGCTGGTCGTGCTCACCTTCTCCCACTTCAAACGCCTCCGGACCATGACGGACGTGTACCTGCTCAACCTGGCATTCGCTGACCTGCTCTTCGCCTTGTCGCTCCCGTTTTGGGCGGCCAACGCCATGGCCACCTGGGTGCTGGGCCTGGTGGTGTGCAAGGGCATGCACAGTATCTACAAGATCACCTCCTACAGCAGCATGATCCTCCTCTCCTTCATCAGCGTGGACCGCTACTTTGCCATCGCGAAGGCCATTTCCGCCCATCGCCACCGTTCCCAAGCCGTGTTTTTCAGCAAAGTGTCATCAGCCTTGGCCTGGATGTTGGCGCTGATCTTCTCCATACCAGAAATGGTGTTCACCAACACCAATAACAACACCTGCACCCCTTTCACCAGTAATTCGGACAACTTCCGTGTCAGCATGCAGACGAGTCAGATCATCGTGGCCTTTGCCCTCCCACTCCTGATCATGACGTTCTGCTACAGCAAGATAGCAATGAAGCTCCACCATGCTCGGAATTTCGAGCGGAACAAGGCCATCAAGGTGATTCTCGCAGTGGTTGTTGTTTTCCTGATCTGCCAGACGCCCTACAACGTGGCCCTCTTTTGGACCACAATCGTCGTAGCGAATGGAGGAGCCACCGACTGCTCGTACGAAAACAATCTCCTCTACGCCACCGATGTCACCCAGTGCCTGGCTTTCTTCAGGTGTTGCCTCAACCCATTCGTCTATGTCTTCATCGGTGTCAAGTTTCGCCACGACCTTCTGAAGCTGCTGAGGGACTTTGGTTGTGTGAGCCAGGAGTTGTTCTTCAAGTCCACTTGCGATGGGAGGAGGAGGAGTTCAGGCCTCCAAGACACTGACACCACCACCACATTCTCACCGTAGAATCGTCTCAGAATGGACAGCAGGCATTTCAAACTCTCAAATCATCCCAATAACCTTAAATCAAAAGTGCATTTTCCACATGTACATATAACAGTTGTGTTTTTGTCTTTTTAAATGGTTTCTGTTTGGTTATTTGGTGTTCATCCTCATCAATTCAATTCAAACAAGCTTAGATTTTTTTCTGTGACTGCTGATTAAAATATTGTATTGTATTACTAAAATAAAATATATCCTGCTCAACCATCTGGTGTGCACTGCCTCCTACACTGCCCGAAAGAGAAACATCATATATTGTGTAAGTATATGTTCTATTATTATTTATTACAATATCATAATATGACTACCAGCTAAATGCTCTGTAAAGGTTGAGTCCACCAAATCCTTAAGAAGATAGATTCTTATCTTTCAAAACGCCTGAGTATTCCATGCTGACAGATACTCAGTGCCTCACAGATGTAAGACGATGCCAAACTGGGAGAATACATGTTTCAAAGTACTTTGGAGCCAGTCAGCAACAACATGATTGGAAACAATACTGCAGTATTTGGCCTACTGACAGTCATTATGATTACTCACAACAGGTCAAGGCTTTTCCTGCAGTAAAAATGGCTGAACTGAGTGAAACTGACTTTATTACTTATTTTCCTAATTTCTATGAAAAAGCTAATTGAAATAGTCTTGCAAAAGTCAGCATTTCGACTCAAGCCACAAATCATATAGTATTAGTAGACTTATCGTTGTACTTTGTCGAGAGGAATAGTTTTCACAGGCCAGTTAAGAATTATTCCTTTGGTGATAATAAAGTATGCAGCACAATTAATAAACCCCACAAAAATACTGTACTTGTTAAAAAGTTTTAGAGGCTAATCAAAGCTTTTGTGAGTGTCTGTTTGTGAGTGTGTAAAAAAATATATCCCACATAGGGAAAAATAAAAGATTTGGAAAAAACATGTACTAAAATGCCCCCTTCAGTGCCGAGAATGCTCTGTAGGTGCTCGTTTTTTCTTTCGCCCCTGACCTTCAAAAAGTCTATGCATGCCACTGGGAATGAGAGGGAAAACCTCTGCTTTTGGTGGCGCACTAGAAAAATGTACATTGAATCAGATTTGCAGAACCAACAAAAGCGTAAACACCTGAAATGAAAGGAATTCAGGGGTAAATGACCGACAAATTGTCCACAAAACGACACAAGGAAGGTGTAAAATCATCTGTTCCATCCAAATGTGGGGTTTTTTTCTTCAAAGGGAGTCTGTCTGCTCTGGTCTATCAGCACATCATCTCTGCTTACGCGTTACCCTGCAGATTACTGCTCCACACCCAAGGTAGGCTTTTATTTGCATTCTATGAGTTGATGTGTGTGTGT
>CAESWR010000249.1:960909-972722 GCA_903171835.1 Mullus surmuletus | reverse complement strand
GTGTGTGTGTGCGTGTGTAAAATAGAAAAGAAAAACAAAACTTTTAGTGACCCACAGAACTGACCAGAGACGAAAAGGCCAATGAGTCAATCTTTGCACAGGTGAGAAAATAAGACAGAAAATCTTAAATGCTAGTCGAGAGTGCGGAAAGTTGATCATTATGCAGGGTCCCTGAACGCATCATATAAGCACAAAGCTGACGTGCGCAAAGTTTCTCTCACTTCCCTGATGGCGATGGGATCCTGATCATGTGATGTAATTCCACTGACGCTCCTCAACTGAGCCAAGGAAGCCAAATATAGCTTTGTTAAGCATTCTGTGAAGTTCTTTCTGTGTAGAAATCTGGATAATCCATCACACTAGTTATCGAATCACCTCCATTTAGGCTCCTTTCTTCAATTTACTTTTGCTTAAATGCCAAAATGTTGTGTCTGAATTTAATTGACCCTCAAGAATTCCTTAAAAAAACATTCTCCATCCTCACTCTGGACTAAAAACATCCCCCCCCTAAAATATCAGCCTGAAATATATATACTGTATATATATTCATCAATTATTGGTTATTTGGGGGGATTTGAACCCTCTAAATGCCAGTTTGTTATGTAACCTCAAGGTATTTTTAATTGAAAAAAGAAAAAATCAAACAAAACCTAAAATAATTTCCATAAAATGCAATTCAAGGAGGATTTAATTGTTATTATTATTAGAGCCTCAGATAGGTCAATGATTAGCAGCAACATTGAATTTAAGTTTTTTGATTTTTAAAGCAAATTCTCTCATTAGTACCCGGGGACAAAAAGTGTCTCCTTCCAAAAAAATCATATATTGATATATTTTCCAAATTTGAATTAGTCAGTCTTGTTAATCAGCTTGTGATCACAGCTTTAGTGATTTTGGCCCTGTAAATGGTCAAAACTGTCAAAAAACGGCCCCATGAACTCTTAGGTTTTAAATATATTTTCATACTACACAGCTATTATGTTTGTGTAAGTATAATTTACACACACTAAGCTGCAATGAAACGTGTTTATGATCCCGACCGATTATCCTTCCCTACAGTCTGTAAGGTTTTCATTACTCACCATTCCCTGATAGCACAAAAAAATCAGCCCTCCAGCCATAACTACACTTACATCATCATCCGTAGCAGCAGTAATCGCCGCCACTGATTGGCTCATAGGGAAGGGGGTTGGGATTTTAACAATAAAACCATGCAACACATGATGTGTGAAAAGTGAAGTGTGAGAGACAAGCAGCATTACAAGACTCCTGCTCGGATTCCAAGGAGGAAATAAGGTAAGACCCCCACTTTAATTTATTTATGATAGGATAGAACAATGAATTTGAATGAAAACCAAGAAATTCACAACTTAGTAGATGACATATTGACTCATTAGTATAGCTTACAACTTGAAACTGTTCCATTGCATGCAAAAATCTGTGAGTCAGTTATTGTTTATCACTTTTTTCTCTCTTTTCTGAAAATGAAAGGACCAGAGTTATTGGAACTTTGTGGGTTCTCATGATCCAAACCATGCTAGATTTTCCAAAATGCTCGCCAGTTTTTCGTCTGCTGGTCAGGTTATTCTCCGCGTTCTAAAAGTTCTGGCTGTTGAAGAAAAACACCAGCCGTTGTCACGGTAACCGCCCGTCACCTGGTGATTCATGGAGCACCACACCTCGTATTACACATGGGAAGGGAGTAAGAGCGAATCAATCCACAGACTCCACACCCATTCTGTGGGCGGCTGTTTGTGCTGATATCAGAAGAGGGAAGCAAACCATTTACTCAGGCTGCATCATTATTTATGGAGTGCACTGATGCAAGTTTGGCAGGTCTCTACATGTGGACGCGCCTTGGGGTACATATTCATAACTCCACACCGTGGCAGACAGGGTGGCTAATGGGATATCAACACACGGAAAACTTTCATTTAGAACCAGTGTTATCGCCAAGCTGTTGCATGAGGTGCAACCAAAAACACTTTATATATGTGGAAGCTTCCAGTACATCAGCCGCCAAGCCCTTATGTTTCTGTGAATGTGAGAATCTGGGAAAAGGTGTGTCCGATTTGCAGGAAAGAATTTCCAGTGAGGACAAAAGCAGGGCTGCTGTTCAGGTGAACAGTGCAACTGATCTCCCTCCATTGTCTCCACTCCCCTTTGCAGTTCAAAAAGCTTGCGTGCTCCCCTAACATGATGCCTACAGCTCAAGGCATGATACCCAATCATGTTCTAAGAGTGGGCCAGACCGTCCGCCTGGACGCGGGCCAGGAGACCGTCCCGCAATGCGCCGGTCAGGCACAGCCCGCCAGCAGCCACTGTGATGACGATCTGGAAACCTCCCTGGATAATCTCAACCAACTCATCCTGGAGCTGGACCCGACATTTGAACCTATCCAGGTCAACAAAAGCCCCTCTCCCATCGGCCTCGCCACAGGTAGAGTACACGGCGGCGTAGAAGGCACCAGTTATCTCTATTATCCAGACTCCCTCTAAATTGAAATCATTATACAATGTCTCTGCATGAACACATTGCCAGACGTGTCCCACAGGGTGTGATGCAAATCTCCGATGCTACACACAGCCTGAGGCATTGGATTTGTACCCGCCCTTTTAGTGAGACACTTTCTTTGCACCACTCCAGTCGCTCTAGGATTACCGTCCAGACTGTGAACCGCACCCTGCACATCCCAGCGGCCGCCCCTGCCCGCAGGCCTGTTCCTAATTCCAATTTTATCCTCTTGCTACTCTTTTGTAATTACACTTGCAATTATATAGATTTGAGAATATCTTTAACATGAAAAATATTATTATTTATGAAGTTTAGATACGTTAGGTGAACTCTGACCTATTCTAGTTCAAAGGTCAAAGCAAATGTGTTATTTCAGAAGAGTGAATCAAACTGGTATCCCTTCGTAAGACTCAGGACCCTTGAACTAGCTCTCAGAATCGGAAAGGTTGGTACCCCTGTTTTAGAGGTAGACAGTTGTTATGTGCAAGTGTATGTGCCATGTTGTGCGCCAGAATTTAGAAAGCAGGCGGTTGAGATGAGGATACAGACATCGAGAAGTTACAATCAGGACTCATGAAGTATTAAAGTCTTATTCGTTTTCATAACACCAACATCGGCTTGCCCTGCAATGAGACTGACTTCACTTATACAGTCTGAAGTGCCCATTGTCACAGAGAGGCAGAGGAAAAAATAACAAGTTGGGACTCCTCTACGTGATTACTGTTTGATTGCAGCACCCAAAAAAAATCCTAAAAAAAATCCCAAACATTTGCTTTGGAAGGAATGATTCGTGCTGGGCAAGCAGGTACCTGCAGGAGCCCCTCCTGCGAAAAGAGAAAACCAAAGTGTGAAGAGAAAGAGCCTGCACGGATCTTCAGCTGTGCTGTCTCTCCAAATATTGCTAACATTTTCCTCTACGTCCACAGAGGATTCAGATGAAGATGACTCCCAGTTTATGCTGGTTCCCAGAGGATGCCCTCCCAGCCCCCTGCCCACTGAAGTCCACATCCTGTCGCCCAGCATCCCCATCCCCGCGCTGGGCGGCCTCAGCTGCAGCCCGCATGGCACGCTGGTGTTCTCTGGATCCCCGTCGTCATCGCTGCCTCCGTTGCCGTGCGGGAGCGCGCCGCGCCGGGTCCCCTCAGGGAGGCAGGACACCTCTACCTGCACCCAGGGGTCGCTGCGCCTGTCACACTCCAACAGGAACAGTGCCACATCCCTTCTGTCCATGTCAACGTGCTCGGACACAAGCTACATCCTTGGCAGGTAAAACCCAAAGCAAAAATAGACGTACAAATTTCTTCCTAATGTTGCAGTTGTTAGCTCAGGTGAAGCTTTTCTTCTTCAGTTCCATACAGGTGCGTGGGTGGGAGGCGGCCTCATCCCTCCGTGTGGCGCGATTGATAGATAGATAGATATACTTTATTGACACTTTACCATCAGAATTGTTGAAATACATGCACTAAAGTATTCTCTTGGGAGGCAAAAAGTGCTAAAGTGCCTCCCGGGTTGTAAAAACACAGTAAACTGTACTTTTAGCTAGTTAAAACAAAAGTGTCCTCTTGGGAGTTGAAACGTGGTAAAGTGCTCTCTTGGGTGCTAAAACACACCAAACTGCACTCTTGACTGGTTAAAACATGATAAAATGCCCTCTTGGGAGAGAAAAACATGCGCTTCAGTGCCCTCTTGGGTGGAAAAAACACACTAAACTGCTCCTTTTGGCTGGTAAAAACATGTCAAAATGCCCTCTTGCCTGGTTAAAGCATGACAAAATGCCCAAAACGTGTGTTTAAGTGCCCCCCGGGTTGGCAAAACACACTAACTGCTTTCTTGGCTGGTTAAAACATGTAAACAGCCTTCTTGGAATGCAAAAACGCACGCTAAAGTGCCCTCGGCCCCCCCCCCCAAAAAGGCTATGCACGAACTGGTTCCATATAATGTCAATCAAAACCAGACAGAATAAGGCTTTTCCATCAGTGCATTGACAACATGTCCTCAACCCTTCCTGTACAGCAACCTGTCCTTGGCCAGCGAGGACCCGGACCCCCTGGAGTCCCACCGAACTCGCCGGTCAGGCTCCTTCAGCGACGGATCCCGGACAGGGGGAGACTTTGACTCCCACCTGAGCCCCGACAAGTCTCCGCCGACAAAGCATCTGCTCGGGCTTCCCGGCAAAGGAGCCCAGAGCAGCCCCGCCTCACTCTCCGGGTCCCTGACCGACATCCCAGTCGTGCTGGTCAATGGTTTCCCACAGCAGGATGTCAAGATCAACCAGTTCCCCTCGCCAGAGTTCGAGTTGGCGCAAAAGCCATTTTCTCCTCAAAGTGAGTCACTACTATTTCGTGACTGTTCTTGTTCTTTTTTTTCCTTCAAATATCTAATGTTATATTTTCTCGGTTGCTAAGGTTACCAAGCCCGTTTCAGTGGCAGCCAGCCCTCCATGAAATTTGTCATGGACTCTTCAAAATTTTGGTTCCGTCCGCACATCAACAGAACAGAAGGTGAGAATCTCGTGTTACGGGATCTAGTGGCTTTTTTTTTTCTTTTTTGGGGCCGTGGCTCTGAGCATTTTGTGTTTGTTTCAGCTGAGGCCCTGATAAGTGACAAAGAAGCAGGAACGTTCGTGGTGAGAGACAGCACTTCCCACAGAGGCAGTTTCGGCCTGGCCATGAAGGTGGACCAGTCGCCCACTGGTTTCCCGGCCTCTCCAGGTAAAATTGTTTTTGACCCGACTGTGTGTCATATCTGCGATCGTGCACCACTATGAGTTGTAACAGCAACATGTAGTTCAGACACAGGAAAGAGTTGGGTTAAATGCCACATTCACCACAATCACAGACAAAAAAAAGTGTGACAACAAGTTCGTCTTTTTCTTTGGCGATGCCGTAAAGTACCCCGCAGGTAAGCTCTCACCCAGCTCCCACGACAAGAACGGGCCCGCCTGATATCCAGCTGTCTGCGGCGAGAGCCAGTGATGTTATTTTTTCCGACCACAGCGCAAGCAGTGTAAACACGAAGGACAAGCCAGTGTTTATGGCACTGTAAGCAATCAAAGGAGAAAAGCATGGCCCTCACTCACGAAAGCATCCAGAGGCTCGCTGTGATTGCAGATTTGTCCGCTCTCCATGTGGCAATGTGGAAAATGAATGCTGGAGATGGATGGAGACTGTAGACTGTGATTGTAGGAGGGTCGGAGTTAATCATGCCCTCCAATGACCCCCGGTCAATTGATTACCCTAACCCTAACTCTACAACTCTACAAAAAAGTGGAAGATCTTTTGCTTTTCATTTCTCATTTCATTGCTTCAGTGACAAAGAACAATTCAAAGGAAAGCGGAGCAGTACAATTTAAAATACGATAGGAGGAGATCTGAAATCATCCCTTACAGGCCCTTACAGACCATAGATCATATAAGACTATAGATCATATCAGCTTCATGTATTATCTCTATTATGTTTTATTGTCTTACTTCTTTTATTGATTGCTTTACTGTTCTTATTATTGATTTCAATTCTCGCTCATTCTTGTTATTATTATTATTATTATTATTATTGTTGTTTTTGTTATAATCTCTGGAAGAAAATCAAAACCAGTCATTCCTTCCTGCCACCTCTCAAGTGTGTTGTAAATTGGTTTACGGCAGAAGAGAACAGTGACCTTCACCAATAATGTAGTTTATTGAATTGTAAAATTCTGCTGATAATCAGACAAAAACACAAACTAAGACACAAACAGAGTCCAGTCTTCCATCTTAGTTTTTCCCACAAGGAGGAAAGAATAGGAGCAGCAGCATTATATTTCCATTCTAACCTCACAGTAAGCAAATGTCTCCATGTGCTCCTTTATTAACACAGGCGAGAGCAGCAGCGACTGTATCAGACACTTCCTCATTGAATCATCAGCCAAGGGCGTACGTGTGCGAGGCTCTTCTCAGGAACCCTATTTTGGTGAGTTCAAGTCAACACCTATTTGAAGATATGTTGAATTACTCAGGCTTTCCTTTTTACTCCTATAATTTGCTCACCCACTCACTATGAGTGCATTGTAAAGCTGCAGCCATATCTGACACACCTGGCCTGAGTCAACTGAGTGTGTGTCGCAGGGGGTGTGGGCGTCTCTCCAAGCCTGCGGTGCGTGAAAATACATGAAGGTCCTCAGTTTGTTATCAGAGTGTGTGGGCATGAGCAGTTGCGTGCTTGTGGTATGCATGAGCAGCGGCGTCATCCTCCCCTTGTGGCCCAGTTATTGAGAAACATGCTAAAGTCCCCTCCTCATTGGCAAAACAAGAAACTGCCTTCATGGGTGGAAAAAACACTTAATTGCCCTCTACGGTGCTAAAACACATTTAAGTGCCCTCCTGGGTGGAAAAAACGTGTGCTTAAATGCCCTTTTCAAGAAAAGAAGAGGTAAGAACGCTCTGTAGGTGCCCTTTTTTTTCTTTTGCCCCTAACCTTCAAAAAGTCTATGCATGCCACTGGGAATGAGGAGGAAGACCTCTGCTTTTGGTGGCGGACTAGAAAAATGTACATTGAATCAGATTTGCAGGACCAAAAAAAGCACAAACACCTGAAATTAAAGGAATTTCAATTGTCCACAAAACAACACAAGGAAGGTGTAAAATCATCTGTTCCTCACAAATTTGTTGGGTTTTCTTCCTCACAGGGAGTCTTTCTGCTCTGGTCTACCAGCACACCATCTCTGCTTACGCGTTACCCTGCAGATTACTGCTCCACACCCAAGGTAGGCTTTTATTTGCATTCTATGAGTTGATGGATGTGTGTGTTTGTGTGCGTGTGTGTGGATGTAAAAAAGAAAAGAAAAGAAAGAAAACAAACACCTTTTTGTGACCCACAGAACTGACCGGAGACGAAAAGGCCAATGAGAGACAAGCATCCTCGGACAATCTTAGCACAGGTGAGAAAATAAGACAGAAAATGTTAAATGCTAGTGGAGAGTACGGAAAGCTGTTCATTATGCAGGGTCCCTGAAGGCATCATATAAGCACAAAGCTGAAGTGCACAAAGTTTCTCTCACTTCCCTGATGGCGATGGGATCCTGATTGTGTGATGTAATTCCACTGACGCTCCTCAACTGAGCCAAGGAAGGCAAATATTGCTTTGCTAAGCATTCTGGGAAGTTCTTTCTATGTAGAAATCTGGATAATCCATCACACTAGTTATTGAATCACCTCCATTTAGGCTCTTTTCGCCAATTTACTTTTGCTTAAATGCCAAAATGTTTGACTTCCATTCTTTGATCCCTCCCTGGAAATCTGTCCTGAGCTCCCACTGTGTCTGGATTTCATTAACCCTCAAGAATTCCTTAAAAAAAACTTTCTCAATCATCACTGGACGAAAAACATTCCACCTTATTAAAACAATATATATTTATATTTTTTTCCACTTTAAGTGAGTCAGTCTTTTTCAGTAACTTCAGCCTGAAATGTGTCAATTATTAATTATTTGGGGGGGATTTTAACCCTTTCCATGCCAGTTTACATTTTGTTTACATAACTCCACAGTATTTAAATCAGACCCCCCCCCCCAAACTCAAATAATTTCCAGAAAATGCAATTCAAGGAAGATTAATTATTACCATTATTAGAGCCTGAGATGGGTCAATGATTAGCAGCAACATTGAATTTGAGGTGTTCTTATTTTTTCCTGTGTTGTTGGGGGACAACATGGGTCTCCATCCAAAAGACTGCTGTAAAATATCAAATATGAATATTTTTACCAACTTTTTTACAATGAGTCAGTCTTGTTAATTAGCTTCAGCCTATAAGATACATATCAAATCTAAAATAGTTTTCGGGATTTTGAACCTCTAAATGGATAAAAAGAAAAGTCTGGACAAAAAATGCCCCCAGGAACTCTTTAGGGTTAATATTTTGTGAGAATTCTTCATCTTGGTGCTGCAGCGTCGAGCTAAGTTTTGGAGTCGGGTGAGGAGCTGGAGGCACGGCCGACCTTGAGTTGTGGTTAATTTTGTTTCTGTGTGTCTCTGGCAGCTTCCAACTTCGTCTACCTGAACGCCGTGCCCACTGAGATGCTGACGGGACCCTACGCGGTGCAGAGGGCGGTGTCCTCCACCCTTGAGAAGCCATCGGGCTCCTTCGTACCCACCATCGTCAACATGAAGGTGTCTTTGAAGGGTGTCACACTCACAGATGTCAACAGGAAGTAAGAAAGCACACATCCTGTTAATCTGTTTCCGAGATTTTGTGCATAACACACGGCAAAAATCATGTCTTTTTTGTGATTTGTCTGTCATTAGTAATAAAACGGGGTTGATCTTGTATTTTCAGGCTCTTCTTCAGACGCCATTACCCATCTCACCTGCTCAGCTATGGGGGAGAGGATCCAGACAACCGATTGTAAGTACCAACACGTCAAAGTCAGGGGTGTCAGAGGTGGAGGTTGAAGTATCAACGGAAGATTTTTACTCAAGTAAATGTGTAGAAGTACTGATTTCAAAACTACTATAGTATATATAGTGTAAAATGCCATTAAGGACAATAGCTTAGGCCACACCACAGGGGCTTATAGTGCACTACCCCAAAGCCCCCTCATAAAACCATTACAAGTACTTGTAGAAGTATTTGCACTTCGTTAATTTACACCTCTGGTCAAGGTCAAACATTTGGGAGAATAATACATTTCAAAATGGGGGGGGGAAATCAATTCTGAATCATGTGGATGCCAGTAAATGCAGAATTAATAATACGTGCTCCCTTGGGCTTTTATTGTCTTATTTTTAAATCTGGTCATCGTGTTACATCACTGAAATGTCATCACCAGAGACTGATGCCTTTTGACGGTGCTGTAAACAGGATGTTAGCACATTTAATTCCAGTGATGTCAGTGGGAATGGGACTAATTGCCAACAGTGCGCATTAGCCTTTTGGTTCGGATCAGCGGATGGCATCAAAAGAAACGGCCAGCGGAGTCGCAGCCGTGCAGATAAACACTCAGCTGAGACTTGTTATGAATCTTTGATGAGAGCCGCGTGGCACCAATTGATACTTTTTTGAGAAAAACATCCATCAAAACAGTTCCACCTTTACTCAACAACGATATAAAGATTTGGACCTTTTTTCCCCCCCTTTTTTTTCTACAGCGACTACATTTACATGTCGTCAATATTTGGGTTAAGGTACATATTCCGGTTACTGAAACATTGGGAATAACCCGTTTCCATGAGTGAGCGAACAGGGTTATTCCTGTACACATGGTCATTGCAATCAATTGGGATATCCTGATCAAACCAGCGACGCACGGAAGCGTCTGGTACAAACACTGCTTGTCGTAACTTTTGCGCTCCGCTTTTTGTGGGTTTTTAAAAACCAGAATATGAGCATATTCTGGTTATTCAAATGTGTTATTGGTGTTTACAGGGCCACGTGCAATCGGGTTATGCTAATATTCCGCTTAGAAAAGGCTTATTTGACTGCATGTAAACATAGCCAGTGTCATCGCCACAAGCAGTTTTTCTTTGATACATTTAGTGGAAAAATATGGAGGAGTGCTCAGTAAATGTCATTAAACAAACAGATGTGCTTTTATATTATAATGTGAAAATGTCTGCCAAGTAAGAACCATTGGCAGTAAAATACATTTTTCTTTATGATCTCAGATTTGTCTGTTTTACTGTTACAGGTGGCTGAAAGGTTCCAGTTTTGGCGCAAGGTAAATTTAAGCTCTTTGTAATCGCTTGCATGACATTACGAGATCTGAGGTTCATGCATGTTTTTATGTTTTTTTCCACTGAGTTGAGGCTCACCTGCGATTCATATTTTTACACTCCTGATTTTAACTCGTTCCATTGAATCCTTTCCTGCCCCCCCCCCCCCCTTGCAGGATGTTTGGCTTCGTGGCAAAAGGCTTGGAGGCCGGCGTGGAGAACGTGTGCCACGTCTTTGCCGAGTACGACCCCCTGCAGCCCTGCAACAACGTCGTCAGTGTTGTACAGGCTGCTGTCGCTAAGGTGTAGACGCCATCAAACGGCGCGGGGTCTTCGGAAGAACCACACCTACCACATATGTGATTATTGTAAATGTCACTTCAGGTTCAAACGGGACCAGATTAGCTCGAGTGTGAGCGAGCGAGGGTCGTTTCACGGGCGGTTTCACTAACGGTGTGAAGACGGGGCGAAAAAAAGAATGATTGAAAATACAACAAGAAAAAACAAAACATCTGGTGGGTTTTAACTGCTTGTCAAAAATACAAGTGCAAAAGTAGTGATGTAATGCTTATTATATGAAGCTGACAACAATAATTTCAATCTAAAATTAAAATATGATGGTTGGAGATGATGGAAAGCAGCACTGTACTGCACATAATCTGCCTTATTCTTTGATTTAAAAGTTTCCTAAGGAAATTGGGTCATAAATCAGCACTACTTGATGGCGCGTAGTCATGGTCAAGAGTAGAGATTTGAAGGTTCTGTTAATAGAATGTAGAATAAACAAGTGAAATACGGACACGTCCTCTCCTTTCAGTGGCGAAACTAAGCAGATGCCCTCACTGTATAGTTCTGAATGTATTTATTATACTGCACTGTAAACACTCTTCTCTCTGTATATTCATGTACTTTTCTTTTTCAAATTGTTATGATGAAAAATAAACAAGTTGTACTTTGCTCATGATTGTTTACCCCGAGAGAGCGCCTCTCACCGACGGTGTGTGTGTGTGCGTGTGTGTGTGAAAGTTTGAGCGACAGCGTGGTTCCCCCTCTGCCCTCACCATCAAGGGGGAAGAAGTCACGCTCAGGTGCTCGCCCCCTCGCCCCCTCGGCCCCTCGGCGAGACAGAATAGACAGAAAGCAAGACTGTCTGCATTTTTATTTATTACTATTTGAACTGATAAATTGTTAGATAAAAGCATAATCCTTCATAATTCTTCATCTGAGGTTACAGAACTCCCACAATGAAGTGTGTGCCCCATGAAGCAAGCAAAAAATCAAGCACAGAGCTGCATAGGTTTAACATTTTTCGACATTTTTCTGAGGCGCCGAAATGCAACGCACAAGGGGTCCTTTTTCCTTTCAGTATCTTTGGGGCCAACCCAAAAGAAAGCATAAAAACTCCTCCTTCTAAGGTGTCACACTATGACACACAAAGTGAGCAGTGCTGAGAGATACTGCAGTGTTAATTATTTACAAATACTGCCCTCTTCTGGTTAAGACATGGAATCTGAATTCTCTGAGCCACGGCGAGCGTCACACGGCCTCACTGCTGTTCAAATCACAGTGAGTAGTTTTTCGAAATTGTAAAACATAGCGTGCATTATCAGTTTG
>CAESWR010000249.1:948693-960881 GCA_903171835.1 Mullus surmuletus | reverse complement strand
GGGGATAAACTGCAGAGACAAAAAAGCCCTCAGAAGAACACACATTCATTCAGTGCTGATGTCAGTAGTGCAAGCATTTGGGACTGTGGGAAAATTCATTGCGGTGGAGAGCGGGGATGGATGCTGTTTTTAACTTTTTTTCTTTTGACAAAAATATAATTGCAATATTTTCTGTACAATATCTCAAAACACAATTTGTAGAGCAAAGGCTGCACAACAAATTTAAGATCATGTTCTCTGACTTAATTAGTAGGATCATTGATTTTTTTTTCTTCTAAATATTGCAATCGACTAGCATAAAAGGAAAGAAAGATTCTCATTATTCTTAAACATATATGTATATTTTTTTAGAACTTTCATTATATAATTCTGCCCTCTGATTCATTATAAATTAAGAGTGGTTGCCACTACTGGATAATAACAGAGGATGTATTGCCTCAAGAGTTTACGTCAGCTACACTAACCCCACCATCGGATTATTTTCCTACAGTCCCTAACATCAAATCAACAAAATAATCACAGCAGCTCTCAGCTCACCCCTCACCTCAACTTTCAGCCACCCGTACCGAGTGTTAATTGAGTAAATGCTGTAGATAAGCAGTCATATAGTCAAACTGTGACCTCATAGTGGAAGACTGACGGTATTGAGGGATGATTCTCCATTACCGAGAATGATGGAGGAGAAAAATGTTAATATTGAATTACCATCTTCTGTAATGCGGTGAATTCATATATTGATGTGGTCCTTTGGCACTACAAAAATAGCCCCACTTAATTAGCACAAAAGCCTAACAGATAATGCACTAATGAAGTCTTGATTTAAGACACAAAAACAAAAAAACAGTTTTGTTTCATCCATCCTGAAGCAAAGTATGTGGGTTATTCATAAATAATAGGATATTGGATTCATATTGGATGATGGTTTCCCAGATATTATTGACACAGATGCTATTGCTGCAGCTACGGCGTGATGGTGGGGATGCTGCGGGACCTCTTCATGATGAGGCGCACCTCCACGTCCGGGAGGCTGTCCTGTTTGGTCTGGGCGCAGCCCTCGTCCGCCACGGCCATGTGCAGGTCGAAGCGCAGCGACACAGACTTCTTCCGGAGCTTGGGGTTCCCTCTGAAGAAGGAGCCCTCCCACTGCTTGATCACCTTGTCAATCTTCTCCGTCCTGGTTGGGTGGATAAGACAACGAACCGGAGCGATGAAGAGGAATACGGAATTTATTATTCCTTGCACATAACTGCAATTTTGAACATGCTGAATATGCTGGAAAAGTCACAATATTTTCCAGGATTGTCTGGCCTGGTGAAAAAAAAAGATAATTCACAGTCTCCCAATAAAAGCAATGAAAAATGGCTCAGTGGCACCCCCTACAGATTGTCACAGAAAGTTTGTTCCAGGTGCACACAATTTTATACATACATGTACTGTATCTCAATGAAATCTACTAAAAAGTCGGCAGACACGTTTCTCTAAAATGTACGGGAAACTGGATATTTCCATTTATACATTTATATGGACCACCGTGTGAGTAGGTGTGTGTGATGTAAATGTACAACGTCTGCAAAAAACTATACCTGAAACAGATTGAAGGAAAAGAGGGTCCCTTCAAAGCCCCCAATCCTTTGATCATAATGATGGTCACGCAGGCACGCACACACACTCACACACACACACAAACATACTGGTTGCAAGGAGATCGTGGGCAGCAGCGGTCGCTTTGGTCGCATTAAATTTGTGGCTTAACCCTTTAGAGTTCCTGGGACGTTTGTTAACCATTCAGAGGGCCAAATTCCACCAAATTATTTTTGTTATTTGACATGTATCTTTCAGGCTGAGGCTGATTAACAAAAAATAATTTAAAGTTGAAAAAAATATTAATGTGATATTTTCTACAGCAGTCTTTTGGAAGGAGACACTTTTTGTCCCCAGGAACTAATAAGAGAGTTTGCTATAAAAATCTGTCACTGCGGAAAAAATAAGAATGCCTCAAATTCAATATTGCTGCTAATAATTGACCATCTGAAGTTCTAAAGATAATAAAAATAATAATATTTTTTTTCTAATCAAAATACTGTGGAGTTACTTAAACAAACTGGCATTTAGAGGGTTAAAATCCCCCAAAATTATTCATATTTGATATCAATATTTCAGGTTGAAGTTGTTAAAAAAATATTTTTGACTCATTTAAAGTGGAAAAAAATATCAATATGTGTTACTTTTACAGCACTTTTAGGGAGAGAACGTTTTTCATGCTGAGGAATGATTGACAAAGTTGTTTTAAGGAACTCTCGGGTTAAAAAAGCTGAAGACCTGTGAACTTTGACTTGGTAGCTGAAAAAATGAATATGTTTCTCCAACAGGGTAAATCACCCTCAATTTATGTGTCTACATTTTCAAGTCTCTCACAGACAGATTATATAGGCTACGTTTGCCCCATGAGCCTTTGGTGGCGGAATGCGCTACTTCAAACCCTGGAAAGAGTGAGAATTTACGGCCACTTGAGGGCAGTGAAACAAGCTGTAAAAGCAACGCTGCCACGTCAGAACCGTGGCCGCGTCACGCCCGATGGTGTCTGTGCAGCGTCCTGACATTGGCTAAGGCGTTGCATGGCAGGGTAACAGTAAAAACAAACTGGTAGTGTGGGATGTTATGGGATGTTCCCAGACACTTGGAATAACAGCCTGGGCCCGTCGGTGGCAAAAAACAAGCACTTAAATTTAACGTACTTTGACAGCGAATGACTACCTAACTGGATTTTGAGCATCCGCCTGCCTCTGTTCAACACTGGGCCGACCCCAATCAAATCTTTGAATATTCGCGGGCTGTAAATAATTTTCTAACTGGTGTATTTTCCTTGCTAGGTGGCGCTTTGGGTGAGAGAAAGCGGAGCGTTGCAGCCCTCCCACACACACACCACAACACCATATCTACTAATGTGTACTGCCATAATTATCCTCTTAGAAAGAAGGCGCTGAGTACAACAACATCCTGGAATGACGGATAAAGGTGTGTGTGTGTGTCTGTGTGTGTGTGTATGTGTTGCTTCATGGACGTGTGCACGCGGTTGGCAACACCTGAAGCATGACCAAAGAATTCCGCCCTTGTCTCGTCCGACAATAACGGATGCCACTCCCCGAAGATACCGCACCAGGCGTGTAACACCACATCAAACACGGGCCATTAAAAAAGGAAAAATTCCCATGTCGCCCGGCAATGAATTGCTCATGGGAACCTGCGCGGCAGGCTGGATGCTTCTGTCATCCGTGCTTGCTGAGTGAAGGCAATTCCTCTGCGCAGACGTGGTGCAGAGGAATCTGCTCGACCAGACGTCGCCGGGGTGGGGAGGAGAACTCAGATTGTTGCGTAGTAAGCAACTGAGTCAACGTCTGACAGGTGAAACTGAGACATGTTGGGGCTCAAGGGGATTAAAGACTAAAACACTCCGGTGCCAAACAGCTCATAAAAGTAATCCTTAAAAGAACCTCTTATAATGGTTATACACTAACGCAGTTTGAGCTGCTAACGTTAACAAGGACAAATGACCTTGGCCTATTAGCCTGCATGCTCAAGCACATACTGCACCTACAAATACTACTACTTCAGTGTATTGTAGTAGTTATAGTTCTAGTATATATAGTTATAATAGTGCACACAAAGCTGGTGGGTTGGGCAGGGGGGATATTTGCGGTTTTTAAGTGTGTGAATTAAAATAAAACTGCCCAATATAGTACAAAAACTCACTCTGTTATGTTTTTTCGGAAAAACGATAAAATGAAATGAATGTGAAAAGAAAGATTAAACAATCTTCCCGCTGCGAACAGGCGAGCTTGGGCACCTGGTGAGCACCTTGACTGTGCGTGAGTTTATCATCTGTCGCCCTGCAGAGCGCCTAACTCCTGCACTTGTGTCCATTCAGGCACTTGAATAGAGGTGCTTAATACCATTATTCCCAACTGTGCTTCATGTCTGATGGTCATAATCTTTTACTCCCTGTCGGTTTCGCCAAAATACAAGAGCACTTGAGGCATCTCAATAAACAATTTCTTTAGGAGCCTGGAGTCAACCAAACATGGTGACCCGTTATTCAACTTTTTTTCTTCTTCACAAATCATCCGGTGGCTTTAATGTACACAGATATATGTATTTTGTACACCTTGAAGGTGACATACAAGATTCAGTATGTTAGTGCATGTCCTGAATGCTGAAGCTAAAATATGGAGAGCCTCACCAGCTGCCAAGACTAAAGCATGGAGACCCCAACAAGCTGCGAAGGCTAAAGCTAAAGCATGGAAAGCCCCCAATAGCTGCTAAGGCTACTACTTAAACTAAAGCTAACATGAGCCCAAATGGCTGCTAAGGCTAATGCTAAAGCATGGAGAGCCCTATCAGCTGCTAAGGCTAATAACCGATTTAATCCATTCTAACGTCTTTTTGGGCCTTCCAGTAGGTGACACGAGGCGACCATGCACCATCCTTTTCAGTGTGGTGTTTCTTCTGGCGCTCAAGGAGGCACCTGATGTGCTTCGTCTGACGAGCAAACACCGTCATAACTGTGGTGTGTTTTCAGCTGACGCGAGCGGGAGGCCATGTTATTTCACAGCGGCGAAGCAGCTTCTGGAAAATGCCTACACCTCACATCGGAGCGGAGGTGCTGACTGCAGGTCAACAGAGGGCACCGTGATCAATACTTACTCAATAGTGCCGTGACCCTCTGCGCTCTCCCGCACCACGTTGCCCTGAAGAATCTCCTGAGTCTTCACGGTGGCGATTGGCAAGTCTTTATCTTGCTCTGGCTCTGTGAGAGGACACAAACATGACAGGATATGATGGCGATGATTATGTGTGTGTGTCTGTGTTTGTGTGTGTGTGCGTGTGTGTTTATGTGCGTGTGGTACCTGTGAGTATGACCAGGCTCTGCTGTCTGTGGAGGAAGGAGCTTTTCTTTGGCTCGCTGTCTAACGGGAGTAGAGACGGTATTTCAGGCAGGGGCTCTGACTTGGGTTCATCTGGCGAAATCGCAGGGTCGCTGAAGCCATTCTCTAAACCGTCGCCCTTCGGCTCCACCATTGAAGACCTCCAGGGGCACAAGCTCATTGGTTGCCCATGACGGCCCATGTACCTGAGGGGGTGGGGGCAAGACAGTTATACACTACACGCACCATATGTAGATCTTGATATCCAAAAAAGACTCTGCTCTTGCCATCCAAAATCCATCCAGACCTTCCTTGATCAGTCCGTTTGCCAATACTACCCCAAAAGAGGTGGTCTTCTGTGATCCCCTGACAATAGCTGTCCTCTTGAAGAATCACAAGCTTGGTGTCCAAGTACAGAGCGAGATCAAACAGGCCTTTACTTGGAAGGCACATCTGACAGTGTTCATGTACTAAATCGTTCATCTGCCATGCTGTCCAGCAGGCCATATGTATCAACACATGGTAACAGCTGTGCATCCCTGACCACCCACACCCACTACATCAAGCGCTCCGCACCGAGTATCTGCAACACATCAGCGGAATTATCTGGCAGAGTTGCGGGCCCAATATTTCACCTCATGCTAAAACCAACAAGACGAGTATTTTGCTTGTGAAGACATTTCAACAATACCACACGATCATGTAACCGTGACCCTGCGGAGATGTTTGCAGGCTGTTTGTCTGGACTTTCTCACTTCTCACTCTGCTCAATTATTGGATGAGGTCAAACGTCGGGAATCATTCGACTCGCATCTATCACTGCCGCTCTCATCTGGGCCTGTGGGTGAAATGTCCACTACTCATCAGATTGGCATGTTCTTCACAGAGTCACATCCTCCAAAGGATCAGTAATTTTGAATACTGTTTTTCCTGAAATGGTCGTAGATGTGCTAAAAAAATGCATAACATTTTATGACTGATCATAAATACAGGCCCAACAGATGAACTTTGATCTGCAAATAAGCAAATATTAGTATTCCGAGAAAAAAAAAAGGGGATGAACATGCTAACATTAGCATGGTAGCACTGGCATTGTAAGGCAAAATGTTGTAGAACTGGATATTTGTCTTGGTCTTCAGACCAATCTCAAGACCATCCTGGAAAGGTCCTGGTCTTGTCTCAGACTCAAAAGAACTTGTTACTGGGTCTCGTCTGGGTCTTGGACTGGAAGGCCTCGTTAGTGTGTCTGGTCTGGGATTGCGCCTGGAAGGCCTTGTTACTGGGTTTGGGACTAGAAGGCCTTGGTAGTGGGTCTGGTCTGGTCTGGATCTGGGGCTGGGATTGGAAGGCCTTGTTCATGGGTCTGGTCTGGGTCTTGGACTGGAAGGCTTCGTTAGTGTGTCTGGTCTGGGATTAGGACTGGAAGGCCTTGTTATTGGGTTTGGGACTAGAAGGCATTGGTAGTGGGTCTGGGCTGGTCTGGATCTGGGACTGGGACTGGGACTGGGATTGGAAAGCCTTGTTCATAGGTCTGATCTGGGTCTTGGACTGGAAGGCCTTTCTCAGCAGGTATGGTCTGGATCTGGGACTGGAAGGCCGTGTCAGTGGGTCTGGTCTTGGTCGGGGACTGGAAGGGCTTGTCAGTGGGTCTGGTCTCGGTCAGGGACTGGAAGGGCGTGCTAATGGGTCTGGGACCAGAAGGCCCAGTTATTGGGTTTGGCCTGGGTCTGGGACTGAGTGTCCTCTGGATTTAGTATCCAGACCGAGCGGTGGAGACCACCACTGGCAGGCTTTTAGAGCCCAACAACCAATCATTGGTAGATTGATTATTTCCCCCAAGCGTCCTCGCAGCCTCTGCCTTCGCATTAAATGTCTACATGTGTTTCAGTCAATTTAGAAGCTACATTCACCTGACAAATACACACCTGATTTTGCTGTAGAAACAAAATAACGAGTGGAAATAGTAGACTCAGGGTTCTGAATTAAAGAAAAAGGCAATTTTTATGAAAATGAACCAAAAATACCGTCGCAATATTTGTCGCTGTCAAATGTATATAGATTAAAAAAAGAAAGATGTTTGTTTCCTGATAATCTTTCTTTGACTCATACAGTCTTGGTCTTGTCTCGGTCTCAACTTTCAGAGGTCTTGATCTTGTCTTGGTCTTGAACCCCGTCTCAACTACTGCTTCTTTGAGAACGGCTATCTTGCATTGGAGTCACTGTTTGCCACACTTTGTCACACACCCTTCAGCAAACACGAACAAACAATGCAAATTACACATGCAAGGTACTATGCGTCCTCGAATGAAAGACGTCACTGGCAGTCGTTAATCTGAATGGGAAGCATCTGTGTTCCATAAGGAGGTGAAAAACCAAAGGTGATGCTCTCGACTGTCTGCAACAGGCGCCATAAAAAAAAGCCAAATTACCATCTTCCAACCATAAAATTACAGTCATATGGAGTTCAACGTGTGATGTCGACCCAGGGTCCAAAAAGCCTGTGAAGATAATTGGAGGCCATGCCAAGCAAATGGAATATTCCCCAATAAAACAGTTTGCCACAGGTTCGGATAACAGACCAGACAAGATTGTCTGGGTTTAATTATCGCTGACAATTGAAGACAGAGCTGGATGTTTAGGCTATGAATCAGTGGGACCGCCTCAATCTACTATTTGCGCTGCCTCTTTGCAACGTACTTCTGCTAATACATGTCATAACACCTCCTTGGCGTGCAGCCTGAGTACATCCCAACCTGCAATTATTATGGATTACCAACATCTATAAAATTAGATCTGCCATAATCCACTGCAGAATAAATCTGTGGCTACACGTCTTGTTAAATGGAGAAATTCCAACAAATTGAATGAAGAGTTTGACAGGTACACAAACCAAACAATTAGTTAATGAATTTGCTTTTGTCTTTTAGTGTTGAAGGATATGTTTTCTTCCCGTAATACTGTTCAGTCTTGTTTTTTGATGCACTCTGTAACTATGTAACATGCCACTGGGTAGATGCTCTGCAAAGGGGATTCCTTTTTTGCTATTGGCCATTTCCAGTAAAAACCAACCAATCACTTCCAATCATTAGAAGATTGATTATTTCCCCCAAGCTCCAGCCTCTGCCTTCTTATCAAATGTCTTCATCTGATTTCAGTCAATTTAGGAGCCACACTCAGTAGACAAATCCACATCTGATTTGCTGAAGAAACAAAACAATGAGTGGAAATAGCTACCTATGCACCAAGCTACATGGATTCAGGGTTCTCAGGTCAAGAAAAAGGCACTTTTATGAGAATGAACCACAAATACTTCTGCTGCTGTCAAATATATATAACCAACCAATTAAGTAATGACTTTCCTTTTGCTTTTTAGTGTTGAAGGATGTGTTTTCTACCTGGTAATACTGTTCAGACCTGTTTTTTGATGCACTCTGTCATTATGTAACATGCCACCGGGGTAGATGCTCTGAAAAGGGGATCCCCTCATTGCTGCTGGCCATTTCCAATAAAAACATTGCCTACAACATCTCAAATTGACTCTGCCTGTCTGATTCATTTCGTGCATCGTTCCTTCTCTCTGACCTGAACTCACCTGCCCTCCTCACGCTCCAGCAGACGCCTGTACGTGGCGATCTCTCGCTCCAGCCTCATCTTGGTATTGAGCAGTTGGCTGTGGCGCTGGCGTTGAGTGGTCAGACCGCTCCTCACCTGTGCCAGCTCGCTCTCCAGTCCAGAGATCACCTGGGAAAGGTCCTGCAGCTGGCTGGAGTACAGCTGCTGAGTGTGCTGCAGGGAGTTCTCAAGGCCTTTCTCCTGGACATCGGGAAGCAAAGAGCTAATAGCATTATGCCTCTTAGTCAATCCACATCTCCTTTGAGGACCTATGAGAAAGCTAATAATGTTAGAAATATGATAGATGGAATTTAAAACAATATTCTTCATGAGCTTCTGACCACCGTGAATCTTTCATCGTGAAATGTGTAATGAGAAAGAGATTGGTTAGCGTTACATGTCAAGTTAGCTCATGATCATTTCAAATAGTGAGCCAAAACTCACAGTGTAACAAATCAAAATAAATGCACTGTACCACGATGCTCAACACGGAATATTTCAACAGTTGGATGGATAGCAATGTCCTGTTTGTGCAGACACTCATGCATTCCAAAGACTTGGGTGATCCGATGGTCCACATTTGTTTTTAGTCAAACACCTACAGTGTCCAAGAGACTGATGGATTTCCATTTGCTTCACATCTTCAGCCCTTCCACATTCCTCTAAATTGTCCCATTCTTTGCGTCATTCGTAGATACTGTATCTCCAAACACTTTCAACTGCCAGGATTAGCAAAGAGTGTACGAAGACAAGGTGGTTAATCCAGCAAACCTTGTACCTCCCCGACACGCAAGGACAGTGAAGATATCTAAAAGTGCCGGGGCTTCTACCACAGCTTTCCTCCACATTGTAATTACATACAGTAAGCAGTTATTACATTATTACATGATTATATTAATGTATTCGGTTTTGCTCATTTTACAGTCTCGCCATGTAATTGTTTCTCCCGTATAGGCAAAGAATTATTCCAATAAATGCAGTGTTTCAAGTGCCTGCATATGGTTTTTATTCTGGAATGAAGCTCACCGAGGAACAAAGACTCAGAAGATTATTAGTAACTTATTACTTTGATGATTCTCTCTTCATATCTTTCTTATAGAGTGTGTGTTTTCTCACCAAGGCATGGAGAGTTTCAATCTCCACCTGCAAGGAGTTCCACTGCTTCCTGGCCTCAGCGAGCTCGGCCCGAGCTTCCCTCAGCGCCGCCCCGCCGAGACTCACCTGAGCCCACGCAGCCTCCTCCTGAGAGAGAAGAATCAGACAGTGAAGCGGAACCGAGAACCTCAGCTACTACCGCCTCTGCCCGCCACTTAGCTGAGCAAACACCTGACCGCAAACCTTCTGGTGTTAGCAAACAATAAAGCAGGCCTGAGGGGAACCACTTTCACCACTAATAACTCCCACAGCCAGAGGAGGAGAAGCTACAGGTGACGATGATGGTGGTGTGCGTTTCACTTTGGTTAAACACACAGCTGAGCAGAGACTGGGTTCTGCGTGTACACAGGTGTGTCAGCTGTGTTGACACACTGCACAGCTGCCCAGTGTTTCACTCAAACTTGCCTTGTTTCACTTTTCACTTACCCACAATGCCTCTTATCATGCAATTAAACTCTGTCACAGCTTGGCAACATATTTACCACAAAAACAATCAAAGATGATTTGAGTTGCGCAAGTTATTGTCATTCCATAGATTTTATTTAAACTCAGAAAGAAGCCAGTGAGATTATTTATCATGCATTCCCTGAGAGCTAATTACAGGTTTAAGATAAAGTTCAGAGGAAAGGTAAATATTATTTCACCTGCCATGCAGTGTATTCATATTCTTGTCTGAGATGAGAGTAGTGATAGCAGCATTTAAAAACAGTGCACATAGCAGAAGAAATATCAGAATGTTTCTTAACCCTTAAGAGTTCCGTAAAAAAGACGTCAATTGTCCCTGAGGATGATTTAACTGCTGCAAAAATAGAATATATTAATATTTTTTTCCCACTTTGAATGAGTCAATCTGAAATATATATTTCAAATATGTATTATTTGGGGGATTTTAACTCTCTAAATGGCAGTTTGTTTACATAACTCCAAAGTACTTTAATCAAAACAAATACATAAACTCAAATTTAATCCATAAAATGCAATTCAAGCAGGATTTAATCATTATTACTATGAGTGCCTCAGATGGGTCAATGATTTGCAGCAACATTGAATTTGAGGGAACGAATGAATTATCTGAAGCAGAATAGTTTGGACACAAGTGCCTGAGATGAGTTATAATTTAGACATTGAAGCGAATGTCTCTAAATTCAGTAAAGGGTTACTGCGCTGCCAACATCAGCGTATATCGGCACATCTTTACTAATGGATATTTTTACTTCCAAATATATACAGAAATGCTAATGAAGCCATTTGGACCCTAACGTTGCCTCGTCATGAAGAAGATTACTCTCCCCCACAAGCAAAACCCTCTACCATAATGTTTAAAAAAACAAACAAACAAACAAAAAGAATATATATATATATATATATATATATATATATATATATATATATATGTGTACACAAGTAACTGTTAATATAGCTCGGAGCAGCAAACAGATGGATTCAAACAGCCCCCCATGATTATGGACATCATGCAGGCAGCCGTTTGACTGCAGGATTGTGTAACCAGTACTTTAGTGGGACAGACGGAGCGGCTCTGAAGTAAACAACAGTATTTCATAAAGTCCGCTCTGATTTAGTGCTCTGGTGGCTCGCAGCATTTGGCGAGGCCACTTTATTGCTGCTGTTCAACCAAAGTCATTGTGCATAGGAGCACCGGGTTAATAAAAGTCACCAAAAACAGATTGTGCTTTTCCAATAACAAACAAAAAGAAAACCTTTGGGATGAAATGGCACATGGATAATAAAGGATCTCCTTTCTGCAAGACAGTTGAGATGCATTGTTGTACTCTGACTCATGAATATTTAATGACAGGGGCTTATTTACATTGTGGAGTAACTGATATCACTGATAGTGTGTAAGTATGCAAATATTTTGACGACTCTGGAGTTAGCTGTGCACAAACCTGCAGACAGGTATGCAGACACACAGCCAGGATGGGCAGAGGCAGAGCGAGTCCTTAGTCAACAGCATCTCACCACCGTCAACAAACACTGCGTAAAGCATTTGACTCCAGCCGATCATTTACCTCAGTCTGCCTCCCCCACGGGACAGCCCAAAGCTGCTCTTGAGGGTGTGTCTGCTTGGCTGCCTGCCAGGCCAACATGAGAGTGGCACAAGAAGAAAAAAAAGATAGTGAATCTGCAGGAGGAGAGGAGATGCGTACCTCAGCGAGAGCTCCTCTGTGTGTTCTGCCTGCTGATGCTGTTGCTGCTCCAGCTCCAGAGCGGCTAGGCCCGGCCAAGCTGGGAAGTGGATTTGAGTCTGCACCCAGGCTGAGGTGTCTCTCGCCGGTGCCGGGACGCCTGTTCAGGTCGCACTGCGCTCTGATTTGGTCGAGGAGCTGGGTGAGCTCCATCCCTGTGCCATCCTCCTTCTCCCCTCCTGCTGCTGCTGCTGCTGCTGTGGCTGTCGCTAACAGAGCATCACAGGAGGCAGCCCGCTGCAGCTGCAGAGCCCGGGCTGCCTGCAAACAGCCAACCGGAGGTAGAAAAGGG
>CAESWR010000249.1:865857-906891 GCA_903171835.1 Mullus surmuletus | reverse complement strand
GGGGGCTGTTTGTTCTCATGTGTTAATTGGCACATGTGTTTTGACAAGGCCGAAGCGGCGCCAGCCCGCATGTGGCCCGCCGTCCCCGCTGGCTCGCGGTTCTGACAGAGAGAGGGGAGGCAGGCAGCTGCTGGTCAGCTGGTTCACACTACTCGGACCCCCCCCCCCCCCATCCCACCCCGCTGGTCATTGTCTGCCACACCCGTTATAGTGGAGAAAAAAAGAAAAGAAAAGAATGATACAGGAATACATTAGTGCAGTAATACCTAATCACATGACAGTACATCACAATACTGTGTTTTAGAAGATGGCGGCCAGGTTGAGCTGGTATTGTAGTGGACAGGTTTGCCAGTTGATCCAGAAAAAATACGCAATTATAACCCAAACAAACTAAAAGGTTCTGTAGTTTAGTTCACTGTTGGTACGAGTGAATCTTTTTACACAGAAGTCAAATAAGTGCAGAATTTATGGATTTTATTTAAATTTCTTTTCTTTCTTTTCTCTTCTTGCCAAATACAGAAAATAAAGACTGTTAGGTGCGGAAATTCCTTTAAATTGATTCTGCAAATGACTAATCAGTGTCAGTGTTGATTAATGTGCACCATCTCCTATTAATGGCAAAAAACATTTATTAAAACTAAACAAATAATGGATGGATACAAGTAATTGATAAATAAGTGTGATTTATTTTCAATTAAAAATCACCTGAAGTACAAAAAAAAAGATAATTTCTAGCGTTGTACGAAAAAATCAATGACATTGGATCTTATTTTCTGTTTCTTTCAATATCATCCAATTCCTCCAGTGCACCGCAGGTAAATCGAAGGTAGAATTCATGAAATCTCTTCTGTCTAATAGCTCCAGTGAGTCATTACAGTGAGTCATAACTCCAAACGGCAGAAAAATATGGAAATGAGACAATGTTGTGACTGCGGCTGCCCTCGAACGCACCAGTGAGGACGAGCAGGGAAGGAAAGCGCTGATCGCTCAGCCGACCGACCGGCTGTGAACGCAGCTGTCGAACACCGGCGATTTTGTGGCCCTTGAGAAGACAAAGTTCCGTCATTTTTGAGTTTAATAAATGATGATTTGTCCCGGGACGTTTGTCCGACACGCCTTCAGGTTGATCTTCTGTTGTTAGTGGATGGAAAAAATAGTGAATTCTTGGACACTTTTGAAATCGTCCCCACATGAAAACAGCATAGAAAGGCGAAGACACAGTCACTTCTGCGTCAAACGGAGTGTGCGGAGTCCTTCCTCGGCACCTGTGATCCAGGGCGCGGTGGCCGACCCCCGGGGAGGCGGCAGGCTCAGCCATGTAATCGATGAACGCACAGTAGAGTGAACACGGCCTCACCTGAGAGGACGACTCGCCCTGCATCCTCACAAAGGTTGCAAAATTTTGTGACGTGAATTTGTGGGATCTATATGAACTGTATTGACCAGGTCATATACATGTATAAATATGAAACATTTTGGTTTGTTATAAGCAGACATGCATGCAAACATGTCTTATGCAATATTTTTTAAATGACATTATAGATGAATTTTCAGAGAATTTAGGGGACTTTTTCCTAACTGAGTCGAGCTATCATGAATATAGGAATAAATATTCGTCATAAGCAAACATACATGCAAATACCTGATACGTATTTATAAATGACACAAATCGCTTTTTAGAACTGTAGAACTGTTGTGGTTTCTTTCACAGAACACAAACATGATTGGTGAAAAATAAAAGAGAGTTCAGGTTTATGTCCCCTAAGCACCCCAAAAAAGTCCCATTCAGAAATGTTTGAATATTTAGTTTAGCTTCTCTTCAGGACATGCTTTCTACTGTCAAACCATTGTATTCAATTGCAACAAAACCAAGTTAAAATTCCCATGGAAGTTTCAGGAAACTTTCCAGAATATACTGGAACATTTTCCACCCCTTTTTAACACTAGTCCTCACAGAGACAACTTTGTCCTCATACAGTTAAAGGGATAGTTACAATTTCTTTTACATGAAGTTGTATGAGATCCTCACCATCAGTGTTGTTCATCAGCAGTCACTTTTCCCCCACCGCGTCCCGTGAGCGGAGCTCCAGCCTGGTTTCAGTGCTGCAGAAAGTAGTTCCGTCTAGTTGCTGGGGTCACACAGATAAAGCATTTTCTTTCAAAAAAGAATATGCGTTTAAAAGAGTAATCCATTTGCCTCACAAATTCTTGGCTGCAAAAAGTCCGACCTCACAATTGCCCGGCACTATTTTCCCTCCCTTCGAATCACTGCGCTCACCATCATCAGCTGTTTCATGGCGTTTACATGCTTGGAAGGAGACCGCTGCGACCCCAGAGAAGAGGCGTCGCAGAGGTCTCCTTCCGCCTCCCTCCTCCTTCAGCTGATGGAAAGGTGCACACAGTGATACAAAAAGGTTGAGATGAACACAATTCTCACAATAAAGCTTTTAAAAAAGCTTTTAAGTTTTTCAAACCAGTCTGTTCGTAGCATTTTAGCTTTTGCTCTCTGATGTTTGAGTTTTATTGTTTTTACACTGCTTTTTTTCACTGCTTTTATCAACATCCACGTGAAAAACGCCACGCAACATTTAGCATTCAATGCCAAGGTGAATATATATTTCGATAATGAGCCAATTTAAAAATGAACCCCCCCCTCCCCCAAAAAAATCCCACTTTACTGTATATGATTAAACATTTGTTGATTGAAGTTCATCCTCATTACAGGAACTGGGAGACGTTTGCATCTCAGAGGACTTCATCATACACACACAGCAAACATTTCAGTGTCCATCAGTTGTCTGTTTACTATAATGAGGGTCCTGGTTTGTAATGGTGGTGCTAAAATGAAAAATTCTCTGACACTTTTCATGTTGTATCGTGATAAATTACACCCCTCTTCTTAGATAAACATGGGCCTGCGAGCCCCAGTGCAGGTCATGCAAATATTTTTTCTTAGTGAATTGCTGAGATTTATGAGACATTTTGGCGTTTCAGTTGATCTTGTCCTGCTGATGGAGAAATGCACTGACCTGACGTTTGGGTTTCATCTATCTAGAGTAGGTGACCACATTTTGATTAGCGAAAACCAGGACACTGGGCCCGGTAATAAGATACTCATATGATATAGGAATTTTACTCAAAGATGCCTTGTAATTTCAATGCATTAAGTATGTCTCCTCTATGTGTATAGAAAATGGTTATATTACTTCATACTTTCTATAACCAAAAACAAATTCAGATAGGCTTCTCAGAGGTTACCCAACCTGTTTTATTATGTGTAAAATAATATCTTTTTGACAAGTTTCAATGGTGCAAAAATAACTTTAAAATCTCGGGAATTAAAAATGTCTCTCGTGTATTAGAAAAATCAGCCTGCACGAAATTACTAGCTCTCTTTTCAATTCTTGCTGGACCAATAAATATCTAAGTATATGAATTAATATTAACTATATCGCAAAAACAATGACAACCAGGACATTTTCATCACTTTCTAAAGACAAAGCCAGCACGCCCAGGACAGGACAAGAAAATGGGAGATGTCCCAGGAAAACAGGACATTTGGTCACCCTAATCTAGAGACGCTCGGTGATGAGCCGCTCTCTGTTGCGCTGCCGGCCGCGAGCTCGGGCTTCTTTCCACGTAGCGTGAGTCGCTTAGTGTAGCTTTAGCGGCGCGCGCACGCTGAGGGTGTGGAGGCGGCTGAAAAGAATGATGGAGCCGCGGCTCTGAGAGCGGGAGCAGCTGGCACGCTAACACCCGCTGACACCCAGCACTTGACGCCACCGCGTTACCATGACAACCGGCAGTGCGCCCTCTGTTTCTGACAGCTGTTCCCATGGTGCCTGGGTTTGGCTCGGCCTTCGGTCCCCATTGATAGATAACCTCGCAGGGTCAAAGGTCAGGCTTATGACGTCGCTGCCATGTTGTTTTTTCCTTTTGAATTACGTACGGATCAGTTTATCTCTGTTGTGTGTCATTTAGCTGATTTTGTATCTTAATCAAAGCTCACTTTGTACCTTTTTGTGGAAAACGCATGAGGAATTCAGATTGATTAATTTCTCTAGTATGAATTAGAATACATGGCCGAGTCGAATCTGTGTGTATTTAAGTGGGTGTTGTGGTATAAAATTCTACTTTTGGATTGGATTGGATTAATATAGCTGGTACGAATACTTTGATGTTTAGCCTCGAGGTTATTATGGGTGTTTGTCTCCCTTTAGGCGTTCGTTGCAAGTCTACAGCGTTGAAACCGATCATAACACACCAAATATTTGAGAAAACTGCATGTAGGATGTGATAATATGCTGCGTCATTTGCCAAAATATGCAAAGCTTGTGCGTTAAAGAGGATGTCTCACTTTGTAGCCTTGGTCAAAGTGTAGAATTATGATTATACCACATTATCTCTTAATAATCACCTGCGTTGACTTTTTCATAATTCCAAACTTCATGCCGCAGAGACAGCCAGCCCTGTCTAAGCCTCCCCGTGCCAGCCGATTGGCCACCATGCGCTGGCCGCCTCCTCGTCCCGCCCCTGCATGGCGGCAGCCTGCTGTCTCCGCACGCAGCTCAAAGGCTCCAGCAAGAAAGGATGCACGCATTGCTGCCACTTTTGCGTCTTCAGAGGTTTTTCTCAGGGATACTTTGTTGAAGAAACATTTTACTTGGACAGCTGTTTTGGGGTTTGTTTTTTCAACATACCTTTTTCCGATTCAATTTTCACGGACCTTTGATGGGTCATGATGGAGGACACTTACTGGTGTGACTACTTCTATCATGGAGAGCTACTGGCCGCAGACCAGGGGTCACGTTGTCCACCTTCTTCCTACCCTGCAGCTCAGCGTTCTAGCTGGGCGGAAATGTCTGCTTTCCATAGACCCAGGTGATCCGGAGACATTATTTGGTTTTGAAAAATTTTGAAACAGAGCGAGCGAGTAGTTGACTCGTCAGTATGCAGTTAACTTAAATCTATCTATCTATCTATCTATCTATCTATCTATCTATCTATCTATCTATCTATCTATCTATCTATCTATCTATCTATCTGTCTATCTATCTATCTATCTATCTGTCTTTCTGTCTATCTGTCTGTCTGTCTCTTTGCGTTCTGCATAGGGATTCTTTGCAAAGTAGCTGTACTGCACTGACAAGCATTTGAGTTAGAGCATTAGTATTTTTAATAATTGAGCGATTGAGGGCAAAGCTGTTTTCCAAACATCCGCCAAACATTGCACCCCTGAGACTCTGTGATTGAAAGGGTCGAGTACAATGGTTGAGTTGGTTGGCCCTAATGCCTCTGGCACCACCCGTCGCTGCTTGGACCCGAACACCCACCACAAAGCTCTGCTCAGCTCCACCTCCCCTTCCGCCTGTTGACACCTTTGATTCAGTCTAGCTGTTTCTGCTTTTACTGTATCATTAATGGTAACAGTGTGTTTGTGTGTGTGTGTGTGTGTGTGCACTGTGCCCTGTCGATGCCTGCCAATTTGAGAGTGCAGAGGAAACATGCTTAAGCGACTGTGGTAACTGCTTTGGAGGCAATGAACTGAACTTGCGTGCGGTCAGACTATTCAATAGAGAATCAATATGCCTTAAACAATTGATTTCATAAAGGAAACGGCGGGCGAATGTGCCAAATCATTTGCATGGATGCACTGCAGCGTGTCAAAATGAAAAAAAAAGCGTAAGAAGTGAGTGGGAGGTTTTCAGCGTCATGGTAACCAGAAGGGGTGCTATTTGTGGCCCTTTTAGAATCAACAGGACACGTTTACAGCAAGTGTTAAGATATGTTACCTCTGTGTGGACTGAATAAATCTCAGATGGACAAATAATATCCTCCAGAAACAGCGAAACTAGAGCTGTGAATGAAACCGTCTCCATCTCTTCTTCATCAAGAGTTCCTCAAAAAAAACTCTCCCAACCGTCCCCTCAGGATGAAAAATCGCCCCCTACCTAAAAACCTGCTGTAAAAATAGCATATATTACAGTACAAACATGTCAACTTCAACAAACATTGATGTAGTCAACTTCAGCCTGAAATATATATATATCAAATATAAATTATTTGGGGGGATTTTAACCCTCTAAATGCCATTTTTTTTACTCAACGCCACAGTATTTTAATTGAAAAAATTACAAAACCACAAATAATTCAAAAAAGATATTATCATTAGAGGCTCAGATGGGTAAATGATTAGCAGAAACATTAATTTCAGGCATTCTTGTTTTTTCAGCAGTTAATATGGCTTGAAAAATACAAAAAGATCTGGACAAAAACCGTCTCGAGAAACTTAAAGTAACTATGTCCGACTCTGCTGCACGAGAGCCATTGTTTGCTAATGCATTTTCCTTTCACAGTTCTGTTGAGCCAACATTGTGGGTGTTTTAACATGGCCTGATTTGCAATTCACACTCCAGTTATTTCCATCATGGGAGGCTGCGGTGGGAAAGGCCGTGAGCCACTGAGAGAGGGAGCTGAAGTTTCGGCTGATTGCGTATGTGATTTCTGAAAAGCACCTTTCAAGTGGGGCTCTAATTGCCGGTTACTTGGCGGGATCCAAAATATTCTCAAACATGCAGTTGGTTCCATTGCTTTCTGTTACTCTTAAAAAAAAAATTCAGCCATTCAGAAAATTCTTTGAAAAATCTTTTTACTTTTTGTATGGTTACACAGAAAGTGGCTAAACTCTTTCCCTTCCCCCCGTGTCTCCCCTCAGAACACTGCACCAGCAGTTTGAGAGCTACAAACAGGAAGTGCGTCGCATCGGGGCGGAGACGAGGCGTCAGCAGACCCAGCAGAAGGACGATGCCCCCACCTGTGGCATCTGCCGCAAGACCAAGTTTGCCGACGGCTGTGGTCACCTCTGCTCCTACTGCCAGACCAAATTCTGCGCCCGATGCGGAGGCCGCGTGTCCCTGCGCTCCAACAATGTGAGGAACCTGACCTTTGACCCCACCCCTCCCCCCCTATTTCATTTTCCTTCTCACCCCATTTGAGATGTAGCCGACATATCTCTGCTTCCGTATGTTCGTGTGTCATCTGCTTTTACTTCTTCTCGGTCACACTTTGGTGAGAGCAAAGTGTATTGGAAGAATGTCCCGACGCCAGCGGGTGGTCATCCGGTCTCATCTTGGGTTTGGGACCACGGTTTTGTGGAATGGTCAGAAACTCAGGCTCACTGGAATGCAAATGCACACCAGTCACAGCATCCGTGTCGTTGTGTGTCTCCTGCGATTGCATGGCCACCATCATGCAAGCATGCGGGACAGTGGCAGCGCTGCTCTGCTCAGGCAACACACCCGATTGTGAAGAAAAGCCAAAGAAATAAATAGTGTAATTGTCATAAATGATCCGCAAACGAATACCGAAAAGGTTACGTTTACATGCAGTCATTATTCAGGTTAAGGTACATTATCCGGTTACCGAAACATTTGGAATAACCTGTTTACCTGTGTGACCAAACTGGGTTATTCCTGACAACATGGTCATTGTAATCAATTGGGATATCGTGATCAGCGATGCACAGAGAACGTCTCGTACATAGGGATGGGTATCCGATACTGGATAACATACTAACTTTGTGCCCTTTTATTTTTAAGGCATTTTGTTTTCCGTTCAGCTGGCGGCAGCAGGCAAGGCGTAAACGTATAGCGTCAGCACAGATAGAGTGCAGGGGGACGACCGTGGCATCGCAACAAAGCACTGAAATCCGCGTTGCTTTTTGGTCTAGTTACTACCGTTTGCGTCATTAAGGTTCCAAGTATCAGTACCCATCCCTACTCCTGCAAACCCTGCTTCGCATAACTTTATGCTCACCTTTTTGTGCATCTGGCTATCCTGGTACAAGAGGTTTGTTTATGAAGTGATTGGTTGGATCCCCACTCCAAAAGTGTGGCATGCCCAGAACACAAATTCATGTTCCTTTTGATGGGGATATCCCTATTGGCGTCTACAAGACTAAATATTCGACTTAGAAAAGGAGTAACCCAGGGGAAATATCATGTTTTTAAAACCGGAATTGGTTGAACCCGACCGGCAACCCATTCAAATGGGTTGGGGGGGAGTTATTGCTAATATTCCGGTTAGAAAAAGGTTTATTGACTACATGTAAACCTAGCCAATGTCAGAAATGATCTACAAATCAATACTGAAAAGTCTACCATGATGTAAAAAGCCTTTCAAATCTTGTAGATTTGGTCAAAATTGTCGGGTTAAGATGGGCTTTTTGGGCCATATCATATATTTAGGCCAAATATAAACCAATGCCACAAGCAACTGGGAGCAGTGTGGCACCCGTCCATAAACCAAACATGGTCGGACTATTTTAGGGCCCAGCCATCTTCCATTGAAACCGTTTCCGGGCTTCTTTCCAACCCGAGAGAGAGGACTCCCCCTGAGCGCCTCACCTGACCACAGCCCCTCCTCCATCACCCCGCTGGTCGCCAATCTGCTCAGGATCCGCCCAACCCAGCTGGCCCAGAGTCACACTGGGACTGTACGCAAACTGAGGCCGAAGGCTGGGGGGATTAAGACGTAAGGATAGGGCCCCTGTTGGTAAAGCCATTGATATTATTACTTTCACAACAGGAAGCCTCTTGCATGGACATGAGGGGATGAGACAAGCATGTTGAAATCAATAAATACAACTAAAAACACACACTAATTTGAGGGGATGTTGCACTTTTGAAAAACAAAATCAAGAGTTTAATTGCTTGAGTCAATGGTAAAAAAAATGACGTTTCATGTTTCAACACGCTTCATGTGGTCGTCTTATATTTTTGTGAATGTTGGTGTGTTTAAGTAACTTTTGACCTAATCTACTAATCATTAACATTAGTGTTTGTTTCTGGTCAGAAATCCAAATTAAAGCCCCGTTTCCAGCTGGCATTAACATGCATTTTGGGTGATGGGATTGCAACAGGATAGTGCGTGACCACATGAAAGAACAGATGTAAGCACACTCAGGACACATTGAGGACGGATTGGGATCCGATGGGCCAAACCACCTCTGGAGGTGGTCAGGGACCCATTGTGAGCACACAGGTGGAAACACTAAAGCCTCCTGTATCCACATACCACAACTGTGTGGGTGGAAATATGTCATGGCGGCTTGCGTAGGTTTCAAAAACAAACCAATAAGGTGGACAGCAGCGGTCAGTAACTTTTACGTTACTATGCTAGTAACGTAAAAGTTATTTTTTTACACAAACGAAGCAGTCCTCAACCAGTCGTCTTCCATGAAGGTCCCCATCACGATCCTCTACCAGTAGCCTTGACCAGATGGTCATCTGGACAGTGGTGGCATTGGTCACAGCTGAGGAAATGAGCATTCTCCCCTGCTTTGGTCACCATTGCAGTTGTTGAAGACAGCTTGTTCCACCGCTTCCAAATGACAAAAAACAGCAGATAATAGTGCAGCTTCACTGATGGCTAACTATTGTGATCGAATCTCAATCGGATCTTAATGTGGACACCGAAGACGCATATTAATGCCAGGTGTAAATGCTTTCAGATAAAACTGTATCCAGACACAATCTGGATACAAGACGTATAATGCCAGGTGTACACGGGGTGGGGGTTAGATCCAGGTCTCAGATCAGAAAACAGGAAACACTGATCATAACCAATAATTATTTCATATCCATAATTCTTCTTTTGCAGTTTTACTTAAATTAATTGTGAATTTTATATCTCCCCTTAAATTTCAAAAGCAGAACATGTCTGAACAAATGAGTACTTGGTACTTGAGAAAGGATTTCTGATCATGAAAATTTTTTCTTCAAAAGGCTGTGTCACGCTGTAGGCCAGAGCAGTTCCGAGCCAACACACACCCAGAAACCCTCACGGGGGGAGCATATAATGTCTCCTTGTGTGTGTCTGTGAATGAGTGTGTGTGGGGGCAGTGTGTTGGATGTAAGGTTCCCTCAGTCTCGCCACCGCTCCCCTCTATCCAGGGTGGTCTGGCTAGCCAAGCGGCACACTCGGTTCCATCCACCCAGCATCTTTGGAAATACATTCCCAGGAACAGGAACATCTTTTATCCGTCCAGGTTCTGACAGTGTGAGAAGAAGCAGTCACCGACAAATCACAGAATGTCATTCAGACATCATAGACTTAGAGTTCGACTAGTTGCACTCGTGTTCACAGAACAACCTTATCATGCATACGGCTCAGGACAGAATGGGCAAAACCTCAAAACCTATAAAGAGAAAATAATAATAATGACGCTAATAATAATAATAATAATAAAATAGAAATACAAGAATATAAAAACAACTGAAACGAATATAACAGTATGAGTCTGTTGCGTTATATTATTATTAGAATAGTACAGTAGGTAAAATATCAGTGACCAGAGTGAGATCGGTTGTACAGAAAATAATATATAAATATGTGAATATATATATAAGTAGCTATGTATATTGTATTCAATTGTATTAATATGCGTATGCGCATCATAACAAACAGTTATCTCTAAGCACGTTAAGGCTAGACCGCACTCCGCAACTCAACATATCCTCTGGGAAAAACTCCCTTTAACAAGAGAAACCTGGAGCAGAACCACAACCCCTATGCCTTGACATATCAAACTACTGGGATAGCACCACAAAAAATACATGATGGTGACACAAAGTATTACCCATTTTTCCCTCAAAGACTAAACTTCGCTATAATTAGAAAAAGTTTCCGAAGGGTTTTCGTCCCGAGTCCTGAAATTTGGTTTGAAGTCACTCACAGGCAAAAACACATCACACATACTTGTGCATATTTCTGATGAACATAATTTTTTCATATTTATTGCTCAACCTGTAGTTCATCTTTGGACAATAAATTAGTTATGTCTTGCCGAAAGTGTTATCACTGATAAAATGGATGTGTCGCGCGGCGTTTCCTGCTGATGTCGTTTCCATGCATGTTGCTCCAGCCAGTTGTGTCAGTGGTCACATACATTCACATACTGCTGTGCACCCCCCCCCCACCCCCCCCGCTCTCTCCCTCAGTATGAAGTATGTGTATCAATTCTGCAGAATGTCAATAACAAATGATTGCACCACGTTCTCTTTCCCCCCTTTTTCTCCTTTATTTTCCCACAAACTGTCCCATATCTCACATAACATCGCAATTTTCTGCATTTTTACTTTCATTTATTTTTTTATTTTTTTTAATTTTCATTTCTCTCTTGCGCCACTCTCTCCTTCATTTTCCCAAATTTGCTCACTGCTACCTGGACTGCATGCCACAAAGGAGGACAAAGTGGTTAGCATCTTTTTTGTGTTCTCTCTGTGCTGTGACTGTCCTGTTTGTGTCGACCGCACAAAAACAAAACACACGCACGCACACACACTGAAAAACGCTGGCTGTGTTCAAATCTAGAACTGAGATCTCTCTTGCACTGCAGCAGTTTGACTTCTGCCTTCGAAAGGTGAAGACAGCCTAGCTGACGGGAAAAGGGTCGCAAAAGAAACAACGACAGATGCAAGAGAGCGTAGTATCGGATTGGAACGGAGCCAGTGTGTACACAAATCCACTTATGGATTACTCGACACCGGGGGTCCCTCCTTCATACCCTTTTTTGTCTCAGAGTGTTTGCAGTGCTGTCTGGGGTGGCGCCGCCTGGAACTACTGTGTCCTCACATGTGAAAAACAAAACCCTGACTAACTCTGTGTCCATTGTCTGTCTCCTCCCCCCCTCGCAAAGTGTCTCATAGTGAAGGACAGGGTAAGGCTCGCTGGGTGATGGATTTGCTGCATGGGTCACTATTGTCTCCCCTCCACACTTTGGGTCTGTGCTCATTCACAGGATCAGAATAGGAACTTTCGGACCCCCGTGATCACTGTTTCGCCTTCCAGATCATTACGGATAAGCGGTCCCAGGGTAGCCGGCTGGTGAACCTGCATCAGAACCAACTCTGAGAATGAATGCAGACCCTGAAAAACAGCTGGCAGGCAGAGTGAGCATGAGTCATACTATAGACTGTCTGCAGGGGGCATCTGACCCCTCTGACCCATCCTGACCCTTCTTCCGATGGCTGTAGGCATGGCTGTGCCAGGAGGGAATCAATGATTATTTTAAAAAGATTTCTATCAAATTGGGATTGGCATCTTAGCTGGCATGAGAAAACCCCCTCAAGTTGAATGCAAACCGGTTGCACACTCGCGCCTGTGCATGCTCCCCCTGCCTGTGTGTTTGAGACCAGACCAGCCTCGCCATGGGGAGATGGGATGGTGCCGAGGTATATGTTCTACTTTGTCCACCTTCCACTTCCCCCTTTTTAACGCTTGGGCACTGCAAAATGTTGCTCAAGTGTGGCGACCACCGAGTCAGAAATAGATGGCAGTGAATTTTGATTTGGTTACTGTGTTGCTCAGCCCTTGAAAAGTCAGTGACAGGATTCGTTGTTCTGCCGTGTACGTTGTGCTTCCAGGTAAGGCAGCAGCTATTGCAAAGTGGAAAGGTTGGCTTGTGTGTTGCCTGTCTTCTCACCTCGAACACTTTGCATCCATAGAATCAGGGATTCTATGAGCAGTTTGATTTAAAGATAAAAGTATTTATTAACCAGCAGTGGAAAATAGTGGCTCATCTCGTCGGGGAATGGTTAGACATTAGTATCCATGGGTAGATATGGAGCTGCAGTGTTGCTGGCAGCCAGTCTGGCTCTCTCCCAAGGATAAAACAACAACCACTAAAGATAAGTTCTAAAAGCATTTATCTTGTTTGTTTGGTTTGTACCAAAAAAAGGCGACCTGATGTTGTTTTCACAGGCTGATGTGGCTGCAAGACATTTAGATGGAGTCAGCTTCTGTCTTCAGGACTTTATAACTAATGTAACAGCTTTGTAACTAATCACCTGTAGGAGACCTGAGAAAATTAATCTCAAACAAAAATGTTACTCTCTTTTTATGACGTGTCAGTGCCGTGCAGAGACTTTTTGAAGGGCAAGGGCAAAAAGGAAGAAAACGGGCACCCTCAGCATGTTCTTGCCACATTAGCATGCATTTTGGCCATTTTATCATTTTATTACTAGCCAAGAGGGAATTTTATCATGTTTTAACCACCCAAGAGGGCAGTTCAGTGTAATTTACCAACCGACAGGGCACTATGGCACATGTTTTTGCCTACCAAGATGGCACTTAAGCCCATGTTTTTGCCACACGAGGGCATTTTAAAATGTTTTAACCAGCCAAGAGGGCATTTTAAAATGTTTTAACCAGCCAAGAGGGCACTTTAAAATGTTTTAACCAGCCAAGAGGGCAGCTTAGTGTGTTTTTTCCACCCAAGAGAGCAGCTTCGTGTGTTTTTTCCACCCAAGAGAGCAGTTTAGTATGTTTTGACAACCTGGGGGGCACTTTTATGCCACCCAAAAGCGCATTTTGCCATGTTTTAACCACCCAAGAGGGCAGTTTGTGCACATGTTTGTGCCACCCAAAAATGCATTTTATTATTATATTTTATGTTTTAACCACCCAAGAGGCCATTGTAGTGTGTTTTGCCAACCAGGGGGGCACTTTAGCACATGTTTTTGTCTCTAAACAGGACACTTTAGCTTGCGTTTTTCAGCAATTGGTTCGCCCCCCGCCCCCCTCCTGTGCACACCACTGTGATGCATCAAATACAAATGAGTTGTTTAGTTATATCACATAACAAAAACACAATTTCTCCATATTGAACCGCACCTGATGTGTGTCATATCACCTATCATCTTTATTCAGAGAAGGAGCGAGGGTCTGTCTTTGGCAAGTGATGCATATTTCGAAGGCCTCTGCTTCAAAGTGCCCGGCTATAGTTTGCTAATGGCCGCGTGTTTGTTTATATGTGTTTAATGTCCGCTCCAGATGGCTCCAAAAAACTCGACAAACCGCCGACAATCTGTCCGCTTTGTAGACGAGCACTGCCTCCCAGTGGAGGACGGGCAGGGGCTGGTCCCTCTCTCTCTCTCTGTTACACACACACACACACACACAGATTAGAGGGAGAGCCACAGAAAGAGACGGGGAGAGGCAGTCATGTTTCCTTCACTTTAGAGGACGGTACATTCTCTGACATTCATTATAAAGATTTCCCTTCAACCCAAGCTTGTACATGTGCCTCACGCCGACTTCCACAGAGCCTCCACCTTACAAATATACTGATTGAGATTTATTCAGTGTGGCCTTTAAGCATATTTCTGCCGTTGCTTCGGCACGTAGCCCGATGGACACACTCCAGACCACTATTGTTCAGCACGGATGCCATATTTCATAGACAGAGACGCTATAAACACTCGGAAAGGGTTCTTTTCCCGGCGACAAACATTGAATATTATCATTATTTTCCAGATACCTGCAGTGTAGATTCATAATTCATTCATGCATCATAAATTAAATTTCTTTTTGGACTAGCATTAGTTTAATAATTAAAATTTGTGCCTACATGTATCTCGTTTTCAGATGTTTTGGTATTTTTGGTGTGTATGATTTGAATACATGTAGCCTCGCCAGGATGTATCAAAAGTACTCCCATCTAAATCATACTCACACACCCACACACCCACACACACACACACACACACACACACACACACCGAGTCTTGTTGGCCTGCTGCATCAAGCTGACACTGCACTTTTCACCGGAAGGGAGGATGCACCGCATAATCTCAATCATGTTTCTCAGTGCTAGATGACTAACCGCCGCGCTCTCATCCTCCCCCTTACACTCCTCTTGTATTCTGTGTTGTCCTGCCTCTGTGGAGCTGCCTCCGCACCCCCTTCCACCCCCCACCTTCTCCCTTTGTTCCCATCATCTCTCTGCATCTCCATTTAACTCCTCTCTCTTTCGCCATCAATTCCGTTTCTGGTTTTATCCTCTCCCCGTAGATGTGTAAAACGTTGGGCTAGAGACGCCAACAAACATCAGCGAACCTGACAATATGACTTCACTGTCAGAACCTCCATGGCTAATAATAGGACCCCCGGTGATGGAACCGGCAAAAGCCAATAGCTGAATGCTCAAGACAAGACTTTAATGCTTGTAAAGTGCTCTATTATACATCTATTATTATCGTTCTCATTATAAAGTAATGAGCGAAAAGTAAATGACCGCATGATTTCAGGATCCGTTTGTGATTTTTTTAAACCCTCTTTGTTGGAGCATAATGGATTGTTTGGATTTATATCATTTAGGTTCTGTGTAAAAAGGTTTGGTCACGAGTTGAAGCCCCACCTCCATGATTTTAATCACTGAGGATTTAGGAACTCTAAAATTCTGTCTCTGCTAATCTGGCCATATTGGTTAGATTAAAAGTTAACTACTCGACTGTTTATTCAAAGTGTGAACCAGGGTGTAATAGACCGATATTATTCTGCATTACGCATTGACTCGGATATAAAAGCAGATATGTGCCCTGTTTGATTTGATTTAATTACATCCCACTCTAAATCTCTGTAATTATTTTCTACAAACAATGGCACCTCTTCATCCCAGTTTACTGTGAATACTCTCTGCCAGGGATCACCAACACGGTGCCCACCGTCACCAGGTACCCCAAAGGGACTGGTACTAAAATTTTATTTAAATTTTGTTGCTATTCTTTTTTAATCACACTTGCATTTATATATATGAAAATGATAATGGATATAAAATGTTTACATTAAGTTATAACTACTTGTTAAAGTTATAACTTTGGGAGAACTCTGCCCTTTTCCAGTTCAAGGGTCAAAGCAACTTTGTTATTTCAGAAGAGTGCATCAAACTAGTGACCCCTGCTTGATGCGTATACTGGCTTATCAACTGTCAAAAATGCATACAACTTGATTGGTGGATGCATTTTTTACGTTCCTCACAAAACAGACTGACTTGATGCATCTCTGTTGAAAACTTCATAGTGACTCACATTTGTTGGTTAAATGTTATGAAACTGCAGCATGACTGTCAGTCAGGTTTTCATCTGTGGGTCAATCACCATCTCGCAGCCCCTCACTGAATGCCAATCGCCTTCATCAGTGTCAATGAAACCTCAGAGATTTTTATTTTAGCAATCACTGTATAAAACTGGTAATAATTATAAGTGTGTTAAGACTGGAGAGCCAGAACAGTTGGTACGTTTACAAACAGTGAATATTCGGGTAAAGGTACATATTCCGGTTACTGAAACATTTGGAATAACCATTTATTCCTGCATACATGGTCATTGTACTCAATTGAGATATCCCGATCAAACCAGTGACGCATGAAGAACATCTGGGACAAACCCTGCTTGGCGTAACTTTACGCTCACCTTCTTGTGGATCTGGCTATCCATGTACTTTCTAGTGTCTCCAAATGCCAGGATGTGTGAGTCTTTCATCAAACTTATCAAGTGATTGGTTTCCTCCTCACTCCAAAAGTGTGGCGTGGTGTTGTTCTTGCATTTGGCCATGTCTACAAGTAGTTCCTGGACTCCAAAGACCAATATTCCTTGCCAAAAGAACATGCGCATAACACAAATTCATGTTTCTTTTGATGGGGAGATCCTGATAGGAGGATACATGATCAAATATTCGTCTCAGAAAAAGAGTAACCCAGGGCTGATAGTCAGGATTTTAAAAAACGGAATATGAGCATATTCCGGTTATTCAAATAGGTTATTGCCGTTTACATGGCTGCACATAACAGGGTTATTGCCGATATTCCAGCTAGAAAAGGCTCATTGACTGCATGTAAACATAGCCAGTGTGGCAGGGCCGAACAGGAGGAACCTTCTCTGTGATCCAGAGATCAGAAATGCAAAACCAGAGTGGATTTACGGCCACAAAAACACTGCTTTTCTTTCAGCCTCCATGACAAGTGAATGCATTTGGCCTGCTTGCGGAGTTGATCTACTGCCTTATTAGAAGAAATGGAGCATTATGTCTTTTGCAGTCATCTTTCTCCCCACCATTCAGGATTTACCATTGCCTGAATGATGGCAGTTTACACCCAGCGCTGCGTCATATGTCATCCTGTCAAGGTGTTTGTGTTTGTGTGCAGGAGGGGGGGGTATAGGGTGGGGTTACTGCACACATTCACCAAAAGTAAAACCTCCTCTCCCCATCTATTGTGCCCATTTACGGAAAAGCTGATGTTCACACAATCCGGGTCGAAATGAATGCGGTTCCTCCTCTGACACACACATGCCTTCACCATTTTGTCAGTAGACGGATAGAGTGGCACTGGGGGGCGGGAGATGAAGGGAGGGAGGATGAGTGGGAGAAGTATGAGTGACAGGTGTGCTGCGTCTTCATTTGTCAAGTCAGCCAGGTGTGTCAGCTGAGCAAGAAGAAGGTGAGGACGAATGAAAAGATGTTTTTTTTTAAAGGGAAGGAAGTGGGAAAATGAGAGGATGGTGGGAAAACAACAAGGATGGGAGTCGAAAGGAAGAAGGGGCAAGTGGGAGCATAATGACATGACAGGGGAAGCGAAAGGAAAGGAATGGAAAGGAGGAAAGATTAAGTCGGTGGCTATTTTCATATCAGAATTTGCGAGTAAATGCAACAGTCGAATTTTTAGTTTATTCGTTTAGTTGTCATAGTCTTTCAGTACTGACACGGTATTTCTCACAATTGTGGTTATACACACACAGTCTCACACACACACAGACCACACACACACACACATAGCTTTGTCCCCCTTTCTCTCACTGGCTCTTCTCAGTGATTTGGTTACCATGGAGAAGCACATTTTTAGACAGGAGGTTGACATTATAACATGACAGAGATGGCACTGCGTATTCTCTAAACTGCACACACACACACACATACACACATCTCGCCTACAGGCAGTCGCCCACGCCACTCTCTTCTAGGCAAGAAGGTTTCAGAGATGTCCCACATACATACACACACATACACATTTTTGCACGCACACATGCAGACACACACACACACACATTCGTGCTCCACAGCATGCAGTGAGGCAGTAAGATGAACTCGAGGTGACACAAGAGTGGGCTGCTTCTGGACCAATACAGCTGATTGGCTGAGGTTTAGCTGCGAGTCTGACATCACGCTCTGGATGGTCCAGCAGCCAGCATTACAGAAAATACATGTGTCACACACACACATACACACGTGCATTTTTAGACAAAGAAACAAATACTTACACGCTGATAAATATACACTCAGTTCACGAACAATTTATTCCCACTACAATATTTCTCAGGCTATTTAGGAATGCCAAGCCCTGATACATCATTCCACTGAGGGATTACGTGTATTATATTCTTTATATGTGTGTGCGTGTGTGTGCCCATGTGTTCTATAAGTTTATTGTTTGCTCTCCTCCCCCCACTGAACAGACTCATGGAGGCGTGCCATTAGGAAATTAGATTTTTTTTTGTACGTTTTGGTCAGAGCCATGAACAGTCGTCATAGGAGGCGAGTTTTTCTATATGATGCTCTCGTTCAGGGATTAAGAATGGATTACAGCCTTTACTCCTCTTCACTGGCGGTGACTAGCAAAGCAACCTATGGAGCCATCAGCACGCTGATTCAAACCGGATTTAGTGGCACAGAATTTATGTCCTACCCAAGCCTACATATCTTGGTTTAGAAAAAATACATAGCCATCACTGAAGTGAGGAATATGCAGGCGGTAAGAACTGTGGTCAGTTTTAACTGAAAGTCAGTACAAGCGAATGGCAGTTGATACATCAACTCACTCCTACCTCCTCACCCCCATCACAAGGATGAAAAATCATAAATGAGCTTGGACAGGTACAACATGGGCAGCTGACCTTCCCCATTTTAGCTTGTAGCATGTAGCTCAATGTAAAATGGGCCGGCCAGCGCTGGAATGATGACGGAAGGCGATGAAACCTGACACTGAACTATATATACTGCAGGTCATCCACTGACCCCAAGAATCCAATATAAATCTAACTTTAGCTCCGGCAAAGTGCTTCTACGTGGGTGCTGCCGCAATACCTGACACAGGACATTGGTTGTTTTAGGAAGCCCTTCTCAATTAAAGTGTGCAAGTGTGTCTAGTTTGTGAAAGTGCATTTAGCACATGATGTGCAATCAATAATTCTTAAATGTAGGAAGATTTAAAATTTTCAGTTCCAATAGTTTTTCCATACTACTATAATAACATGCTTCATATTCATGCTTCATTTTACTGTTACTGTAAATTCATTCATCAAATCTGGTTTTATTTTAATCTCTGAGGGAAAAAAGATGTCCACCCAAAACTTGTTTTGATTGCATTTCAAATTCAGCTGAAATTCAAATTTGGTTGCCAAGTTTAATGACAATTTTGTTTTTGCTATTTTAAGAATTTGAGCTGTCATCTTTTGTTATTTAATGGTTAAATGCATTTTTAAAAAGAAGACCTTACAACTTTTGAGAGGCAAGTGTCTTTGTGTTGAATATCCAGTTCTTCATCTTATGGAGGATGAAGGGGCAACATTTTTACAAGTTAGGATCTTTGGCCTGGTATTTTCAGATGGCGAATTGAATAATGGTGAGGAGCTGAAGGGATTACCGGTCACTGATAATCTGTGGTCCCTCAGATGAGGTACAGAGGTGGAGAAAGACAGAGAGAAAGAGGCTGGTGTGTGGCTGGGCGCCTGCCCGACAGATGTGTGCCGTGCGGGCAGCTGATTTACTTTAGATTAGTCTGGACATGCGCCAACTAGGATTCAATCAGGCCATGATGAATGTGCTTTGGCGCGCTGAAGGCTAACTGCTAACTGCTAAACCGACTGCTAGAAGTCCATCCTACTGACCATCAAGGAGTAACATTTTGGATTTCCCAGGGGTGCTGTGTTTTTAACCTGTGCCAAGGCTCCTTGGTGGAATACAAGGGAGGACCGTGTTTTCTGTTTGCTTTGGATTTATTTTCTGAAAAATAAACCAGCGGGATTATAACTGCGAAGGGAGATAAATCCTGTTTTTGCGGTGTCGAAGTGAAGTGGTACTCTGTAGCCATGGCTACATGTGAGTATTCGATGTTGTCTGTGAGTGTGATTTAAAGGAGGAAAAATTGGATTGAACTGTACATGCCCGGGATATTCGTTCTTCCTTTGAGGTGCTGGATGCTGCATCATTGAATGGATAGAAGCTGAATCACGGCCACCTGTGTGTGATGATGCACTCGTAGATTTGTAACAAAGCCCCTCCGATTCAGCATATGTATAAATCAACAGTTCAATCACATTTCCTTTCCTCTGTGTCACTGTGGCTATGACCCCTTTTTCTCATTATATACATATAAACATAATGAATCAGTGTAAAAGTAATACGTTTTTGCAAATGGGTTTAAGCAAAATTCACCGCTTAGGATCCCGGGGCAGGTGAAATATAACCGCTCAATCTGTAGCTGTTTTAATTGCAACACAAAGCTGTTTGCCAAGTATGTTCACGGAAAATGGATATACTGTAACGGTAAAACAACAGTATGTCATATTCAAGGGCTCTTTAATATTTGATTGGCTGAGAGCAAGAGGAGAGAGAGCCATGTAGGGGAGTCACCAAATCTTGGTTAGATCATGGGTTTTTTTCTTTCTTTTTTTCAATATGAACTGAAATATGTTACAAAAATGTTCTGTGATACACATCTGTTTTCCCTTACATGGTTCTAATGATAACAAGTCTCTTTACAATTTAAAGAAAATATTACAAAGGCAATTGATGACATATCTTAATCAGATTTGTTGTATGCACTCAGTGGCTATCAATTTTTATTTTTTTTTATCACATTGCATTTGTGCATTTCACGTACTCTGTTGATGAAAGAGGTAGTTGTGAATCAACCCCTATAAAAATGGCTACTACTCAAGAGAAGGCACAATGTTTATCATGGTTTATTGAAATAAAATCATTCATCAGATATCAGCCCCCTGGACTTCTTTCTGTGGGGTTATGTTAAAGATATTGAACAAAGATACGGGACAACAACAAAGATACGCGACATCAATGACCTAAAGCAAAATATCACTGATGACATAGCGACCATTCATGAGGCCATGCTACAGCGAACGTGGCAAGAAATCGAGAAGCCTATCGTCTTGATGTGCTTTGTACAACTAATGTCTTCTGGAGTAGTAAAAAATAAATTCACAATCTAGTCCTCATTTTGTGATAATTTCCACATATTTGTCTGTTCATTTGCTTTTGTAATAATTTTTCTAAGTTGTAAAGAGACTTTATGGACCTCCTCTACATATATTCATAAAGTTAGACTCTGTTTGGTTCTGGTCTTCTACTGTTTGGTGCTTCAGGTAGTCCATCCAGTCAGTGTTCTTCCTAAACATTCAAAGTTTAGCTCACCAACCGTTTTTATTCTTCCGACCTATTCCAGGTAATGTGGGTATGCAACCTGTGCCGTAAGCAGCAGGAGATTCTCACCAAATCAGGAGAATGGTTTTCGGGGTCAGGGGTGCGGCCTGGGAGCCTGGGCACCTCCTTGAACGACCCGGCCACGGGAGGTGAGGCCCAGCGGGACAGGAAGCTACTCCGCTCCAGGTCCCAAGCCCCGCCGTCCAGCACCGGCAGCAACGCGGTGCTGCCATACGGAGCACCGCCGCCCGCTGGCGTCAACGCTGCCAAGGGTGCTGACACCATGCCGGGCTCTCGCTCCCAAAGCGAACCGCCACGAGAAAAGTAAGAAACCATTAGAAACAGGCATGAGTGGATGTTTGATGGATTTTTCACAAACATGACAAACAAAAGAAGCTGAATTCTTTCAACCAAGAAAGAAACAAATGTTACACAGCTGCAGACCTATTTCTTTATGGTATGTTAGTTAAAGCTCTGGTTGTTTTTTTTAATCCCTTTGGGTTATAAAAAAAAAAAAAAAAAAAGAATAGATCTGTGCCTGTTCTAGCTTAGTCAGCGGAGCAGCTAGGTCACAGGCAGATTTTAGTCTTGAGAGGTCTTTGATTCAATCCATTTTGTTCTCATTCAACGGATGAGTTACAATTTGTTTCATTTGTGTCTAATGTTAGTTATTAGAATCCCGGTGCTTATTCATGTCTGTGTCTATCTATGTTTTTGTGTGGTCTAATGGTCTAATGTGTATCCTTCTTGTTCAGGAAAAGACCAGTGTCCTACCACGAACAAAACGGTAAAGGAGGAATGGGCCGTGGTAATGGCCGGCGGCCTGGGGGAAAGTTGCCATCTCAGTCATCCTTGGATGAGCGGATAGGCCCCGGGGACCGAGGAGAAAGACAACTAGGAGATGGTCGGAGGCTGGAGAAGATCCATTCTCAGGACTACGATGACGGGGACGATTTGGGTCGTTCAGAAATCCACCGGAGGCGGCCTGAGGATGAGGAGCAGAGGGAGCGTCAGCGTCGGGAGGAGGAGTTCCAGAACCGTTACCGGAGTGACCCCAACCTTGCTCGGTACCCAGTCAAACCACAGAAAGAGGAGCAGGAGATGCGGATGCACGCTAAGGTATCTAAGGTTCGTCATGAACGACGGCACAGTGATCTGGCAATCAACGAGGTCGGACTCGGACCTGGCGAGGGAGGAGGAAGCAGCGCAGGGGAGGTACCCGAAAACCGTCTCGCCAGGAGGGGTGGGGGCGGTGAGGGAGACCACAAAGCTGTCATGGACAACTATCGTGCTTACTCTGTGGATAGGACCGCGGGGGTTGGAGGAGGTCCTCCACCTGCTGGAGGTGGTGTGAGATCAGGACCCCAAACTGGGGGACCGGTGCCCCCTGACTGGGGCCCTAACAAGGGTCGCCTAGAGCCAGGTACAACACGGACACCGAGGGACAAGGGTGGGGAGAACCTGCTGAGGAAGGACTCTCAAAGTTCGGACCAGTCTGAGTCTCTGCGGCCGCCCCCTCCGCGGTCATACAAGAGCAAGCGTGGAGTCAACAAGAGGCAGATGTCCATCAGCAGCTCAGAGGAGGAGGGTGGCTCCACGCCTGAGTACACCAGCTGTGAGGACGTGGACATGGAAAGCGTCAGCGAGAAAGGTCAGTCACACGTGTCCACTGCAGTCACTTCCTACACAAACATGCACCTTCAAATGTTTGCCTTTATTTCTTCCTCAACACAGATACCACCACTAAGGAGAATTACTACTCCTTAGTAATATGCACTTTTATTTGTTAGCTTCACTCCTCACTCATCATCTTTAAGTGACCAGAACTTGACAATGAGCTGCAGCAGCAACCTCGCCTACGCCTACATGCTTGATAACAATAACTCTCAAACTTCGTTGCATTCTCATCATTTTCAAGAGCATTTTTATAGACTTGTGTTGCCAACTGAATGCTAACTACACTGTGGCAGGATCAGAATCACAGCGCTAATGGCAGACGATGCTAATTGTAACCTGCCGGAATAATCCGCAAAACCTGCTCGACTCAAAAATGCAAAAATGGCTAATGAAATAATATATGATTTTGTGCAAGCTCTTTCTTCGGCTTCTCACAGCCACTGAAATAAACTGCATTGGGATCATCTATCAAAAACAAAACACGTTCCATTTGCGGGGTGTAAAAATATACATTCAGTGATGAAGCGTGAGGATGGAGCACCCAGCCAAAGCACAGCCGATGCCTGTATGCCATCGACACCTCTGCGCCGAGGCTACACCCTGCTGCTGTCAGGACAGCTCTCATTTATTTGGAGAGACCCTGTGATTTAGGCCAGCAGATTTGTGGAATTAGGTCAGTGGCTCTCTTGCTACGTAATGCTCAACAAACTGCCAGCTGCACCAGTCGAGCATGGACCACCAGCTCAAATCCAGCCCACTTGTGGTTGCACGCGGCATGCTGACTCCTGACTGCTCCCCACCTCTGTGTTTTGGAGCTCACAGCTGTTGCAAGTGATGCTGAGCTGTGCTTAAATAAGCCACGCAGGGGACTTGGACTTCCAGGGGAGGCGGTAGAGTTAGCAGTACTCCCACTGGTCGCAGAAGGGGGCCTGTTCCAGATGTTTTAATCCAGATTACTGTAACTCGGTAACTGGTCATGGGAAGATGTGAGTGAGGGAGTGAGATTCTTAGCTGTTAGAAGTATTCAGTATCTCGGCTTTCAGACAAGGTGTCGCTTGTTTACTCCCAATGATGCCGTGCACTGTATGTCTTAGTTTAAAGAAAAAAACACTGAGCTGCATTAAACAATATTTAACACAGTAATAATTATGTGGGTGGATGGTTTAAAAAACATACCCATATCTATTTTGGAGATTGTATATCATCCATTGGTAGTAGTAGAACTTTATTGATCCCATGATAGGGGAATTCTGTATCTCAGCAACATGTACCGATAAACAAAAAATAAATAAATATTAGTACTAAGGTACATGAGTTGAGTATTGTACGTACTGCACGTGGGCAAATGGGGTAATGGTTTGTGGCTGATTGCTGTGCCTTCAAGCAAACTTTAATGAATTGTAATTGCCAGAATAAATACAATGCTTTACTAAGGAAGAAGACTGCTTTCTTCAAGGGAAGGGCCTTTGTTTTGTTCATAGACGTGTGATTTTAAATTTCAACAAATGTTGTTTATGGAACTTTATTGGGATGTTTACACCCAGATATATTTGACTTGTTGGATTAATAAACTGCCATAATTGAATATACAAGAACAGCAGTTATGTATCCATATTGCTCGGATTACATGGTTTTATTTTTTTTTCAGTGAAAAAAACTAACGTGATGTATGAGAGGGTGTTATATAATTTTCATGCTTGAGTAGTTGATTATATGTTCTGAGAATTCTCCACAGGATTATTGTAGAAATTGTCTCCCAGTTTATATACTGTGAATCTGGGGCATTCATTAATAAGTTAATTCAGGCTTTGATTCAGTGTTTAAAGTAAAATGGAATCTGGGAGTGATTCCGAGTAATTGGTTTACTTCCACAATGTAAAGAGGAACAGTTAGGTGATGAGGAATGGTAATAGTTGGTTTCCTATAAGGCCTCCTAGCGCACTTTAGTCATTACTATGTCATCACTTTATAGTACACTGATGATGTATTGTTACATTTACTTGAACTGTCCTACGTGGATGAGCATGAACTTGCTCTGCTAACAAACTAGTAGTTGCCAACTGTAGTACAACAAGTACAAGAAACACATTTCTTTCATTTTGAAGGGGCAAGTAACATGCGTTCCTTAAATAATCTCAAGTCAAAATGCGATTTAAAACCCCCCAAACATAGTACTATCTGTGACTTGATACCAAATTTGTTTTACTCCTTGGAGGGGTTTCCAGGGTGATTGACTGGAAAATGTAACAAGAGAATATGTCCATGTCTTCTTTACTGAACAGCCTTTTGTCAAAACATCCTTTCTGACTCAATGCTGAGATGACAGTATTCTGATGGTCTAAGGTCAAAGGTTGGTGTGGCATAACAAAACACAATTTTGGTCATAACTCAAACTTCTGCTGATGAATATTAATGCTTAAACAAAAAGCAAGCCCATTACAGGCCAAATGTCAACTTTACTGTGACATCCTAGTCTTCTGTAGAGGTATTTCTGTAAATACCTCCATTTCCAGCCTCTCCTGGTGAACATATGTGACCTTGAGGCACTCAATGCAGCTTGATTTTGATTGTCAGTGTCACAAATGGATTATATGATGAAGATCTTTGCCGTATATAATCTGCTGTATATATCAGAAGCATATATTAACATACCAAATAATATATCCGTACAAAAGCAATCCCTGTTCCATAGAGACACAGAACCCGTTATTGTTTTTTAAGCCATGTGGTGGAGGGAGGAGTACAAGTTTATTAAAAAAAAAAAAAAAACCTATGATCCTAAGGCTATGAGTGTGTGGGTGGGATATGATCTGTTTTAGTTCCAGGAATTGGTGAATTGCAGAACATATTGGGGCAGTAGAGGAGGACTCTAGTACACATTATCTATCACTAACAACCTTTGTATGTTAATACTTCCAGAGAGCCAATGCTTTGATGTAGCATCAGCGCAGGGAGCAGACCAGATTTTGTAATCTGCCTGGTTTTTTCATCCTCTAAAACCAAAAAGGTCTATTCAGCAGCGCAAAATGTGAAGTCAGCATTTATCCTCTCAAGCATTCTCGGGTGGAGGGGTTTCAGATTAGCAGCCCTACAGTCAGGCCTTCTCAGAATAAAATTTTTCTCCATCACATATGCTCTTGGCTAACCTGGCTGACAGTAGTCATTTTCCATTTGGTTTCCTGCAAGTATTGCTATAAATGTTTTAGCAAACAGCAGTAGATATGCTCCGTTTTTCATCAGGTTGGAGCCTTTTCCACTTACTTCCAAAAACTTCAAAATCATCAATGTCTTACTCTGGCAGCTGAGCACATTTCACTTACCTTGAAACTGCATTTCAACAACGTCCGCCCCCCCCCCCCCCCACACACACACACACACACACACACGCTCACACACAAACCCCCAGTGTAATCATGCCGTTGTTTAATTTTGGATGTAAAATAATGGGAGGAAATCACTGGCTACACTGCTACACTGATGGTAGGCCAGTTACTTCCTGTAAATCAAGCTGACCACCTGTCACTCCTAATGAGAGTTGGGACACACTGACAGCCACCTTTTCTCTTTCCAAAGCTGGCTCCTCCATGAGCTTTTGACAGGAAATAAAATTTTTAAGTAGTACTGCAAGCCTGCACTTCTTTGTTGACTTGAATATTTAAATTACAACTTCTTTTCTTTTTCTCTTCCATATGGTGCGTATGAGATAAATTGTGTGAATCCTTCATAGTTTATGGGCCATCACAATGATTCCTATGAAATCCCTTTAGAGGTGATGTGTTGCCATGGTGTCATTATCAGTCAAGCTTTCTCTTTTTGTTTCATTTTAAATACTGTATATAAATCAAAAAATCTCATCTGGTAGTGTGCCGATGTGAGCTTCTGCGTACAAAACATGGTTCTCTCAAGTATTAGCATGCCTATGTTCCCACGGCCCTATGTTCCCACATTTGTATGATTTTTTTCAAAATTGGGCCCTCCCAATTTGGTGTGTATGCAGGTACATATGCATGTGTGTGTATGTACAGTATGTATATGTGTATGAGTATGTAGGTATGTATATGCATATATGTAACATGTGATTGTATTGCATGTATATACCGTATGCATATTTGTACTTGTCTGGTTTTGTTTGTCTGACTTAAAGAAATGAAAACAAGGGTTCGGCATCTATAAGCTCTGCCTCTGCTGAAAACCCTTTTTTGATCACCCTATTTCATTTTGTCTTGTAATTATGATTATGATTATGATTGTGATGATTTCTGCTTCTGCTGATTGAAATTCATTAATTCATTCATATACTATAACATGCTTCCAAAAAAACTTATGGGAGGATAGGCCTTAAATTGAAGGGAAATGTAGGAAATAAGACCTTGTTTTCAAAATGTCAGAGAAATGGAACCACAAAGCTGGAACACAGGGCTGGGGAAAGATAAGGCCTAATTTAAAGAAAAATCTTAGAAATGTGGGAACATAAGGCTCTGGGACCATTGGTCTGTGGGACCATATGGCTGACCCCGAAATAATAATGCACCTCAGTGTTCTACTTTCTCCCTGCAGGTGACTGGGACTGTCATCCTCTCGATCCTGCTGTGTGGCATGTAAGTTTGAGGAGAACGTGACTGATTCACATTCCTAACCGAATGCTTCTAATCTTATCGTGTTACTTACAGTATTTATGTGTCATTACATGCAGACACAGGCAAGCTCAAAAGTAATACTCTTAAGAGCAAGTCTGACTCAGTTTTATTCTTCCCTCTCTTAGTCACACTTCACAAGTGTTTGTTCCTTTCCTGTGTCCATATATATCCAGCATCCTGTTACATGGCAGCCGTCTAAAGAGGGTGATCACCTAATTGGACGCATTACGCTAAGCAAAAGATCAGCCATGCCCCGTGAAGCTGGCTCCCTCCTTGGGCTAAAAGTAAGTGAGAATCATCCATTTTATGACCTGTCAAACTAAGTCACAAAATAATTCATGAGGATTTTAGAAGTGATGAAGTATTAGATGATCTGAAGTTGCAAAGAAAACATGTTCAAATTACACAATGTTATTATTATCGTTGTGAAAGTTGTGGCCCAGTCGGTGGTAAACATGAAGGTTTGGAAGTCACCAGAGAAAGGCCTTTGACTAAGTCCAATCTCTCGCCTTTGGGTGCAGGTGGTGGGAGGAAAGATGACAGAAACTGGAAGACTTGGGGCCTTCATCACAAAAGTCAAGAAAGGCAGTCTGGCAGATGTCGTGGGGCACCTACGAGCAGGTGTGCATCTCATAACCATAGGAAATATTGTACAAAAAATATATAAATGCAAATGTTTAGCTGAAGTAGTGGCTGTACGCATAATTTAACTAGCGGAATATCTGTCTGAGCAGAAAGCCCACCATTATCATCTCTCCTTTACTGCATTCAACATTTAAGCTAACTAGCCAGAGCGTTATAAAGTGGAAGCTATAGTTAGCTTACTTTGCTAACATTTTTGCTCGGAATTTCACTTGACTTTACTCTTCATTTTATGTCATTTCGGTACATGCATACACAAGACTGTGTCTACTATAGAAATGGGGATGTAATAGAATAAACAAAACTAAAAAGATAGTTTTTCATTTCCTGCTGCTTGTTGAAATAATGGGAATAGGACACACCAAAGCCAACATACCTACTCCTTGCCAATAGACCTGAACTTCACAGAAAACAAATAAATGTCACTTGATGTAAGGACTTAATTTCTTTTTTCATGGCTGATTGGATTCCTAATCCATTATTTGCATTTTGGGGCGGACGTGTAAAAGATGAAAACCAAACTATAAATGGCTCTCCTCAAACAGATGCAAAAGATCATATACAACATTCAAGGGAAACATCTGCAATTGATTTATTTACAGTAACACCAGCATGGGTTCACCTAACACTGCAAATTACATCAGCATCCAAATAATATACAGTGAGCTCCTTATTTCATAGGGTAGTCCCACAGCTCACACAGCTACCAATATATACACATTACTATCTATATTAACAAAACTGACTTGCTTTAAAAGTAGACAAATGGTCCAATGATATAGTATACAGACAATTATGTTAATACTACCAGGCGAAATTGATTTGAGCATCGTAGACACCATAACATAAACAGTACATACAACAGATCTGTAAATAGAATGAGTGGATTGGGTTAATGAATATTGCAGATAAAACATATTAAAAAGCAATTGTAGCAATATTAAATAGATATCTATGTCATGGCCACGTGGAAATATAGTCACAGCTTCTTTTTATCTTTTAGTGCAAGTTAGAGGGTGTCTAACTTGCGTGATGAGTCTTCATCACTATGATGATCACTACTATGTTTGTTGTCTTGGTTCTAGGAGACGAGGTGCTACAGTGGAATGGGAAGTCGTTGCCAGGAGCAACTAAGAAAGAAGTGTACAACATCATTCTTGAGTCAAAGGCTGAGCCCCAAGTGGAAATTGTTGTTTCCAGACCTATAGGGTAAGATTAAGTTGAATAATATTTATTATCATGAAAGCATCAGCTTGATGGCTTTGATTTATTTTCTGACAGATACTTTTAATATGTCTCCTTCCTTTATCTAAAAGCTCTATTCACCGAATTATGTCGAAAAACTTCTTGAGAAAAGTGTATAGAGCATATCAGTAAGTAGTGTTGATTTGATTGGTGGAACCCCTTCCCCTTTTGTCCTCCCCAAAGTCCTTCACATCAGAGAGAAATGTCCCCTTTTTCCATCCTTTTCTCCTCTACAACCAACCGACATAAGAATTGACTTCTTGTTCTTCATATATAATTTATTGTTGGTCAACATGTATCTGCTACTCATTCATTTCCAGAAGATGAATGTTCAAAGTCCTCATTGTGTTTTTATATTTTCAAATCTCTTGACATCCAGTAAAGTTGAAATTTCACTGATTATATTTTGTTTTTACAGTGACATCCCAAGAATCCCAGAGTCATCTCACCCTCCTCTAGAATCTAGTAAGTTTTCACATGGGTCGCCTTATTGGCAGGATATGTTATTCCCTGAGTTTACAATCTATACAAGAAGCTTCCGAGGGGAACACCACATTTGAAATCGTAATTACACTTTCTAACGGACTGGAAGGCTTTTGTTATGGTTCATAACACCTGGTGTGCTCCTCATCCCTCAGCGGGCTCCAGTTCTTTTGAGTCACAGAAAATGGACCGTCCCTCTATATCGGTGATGTCCCCCACAAGCCCTGGGACCCTTAGAGACCTTCCTCTAATACTGCCTGGACAGCTTTCTGTGAGTTGAAAGAGAACACCACACCTCGTGTACATAGACGGTGGGTGTCTGGAACTGAAACTGTCCAAACAAACTCTCACAGGTGAAGCTGTGGTACGACAAGGTAGGTCACCAGTTGATAGTCAACGTCCTTCAAGCCATAGACCTGCCAACCCGACCAGACGGACGGCCTCGTAATCCCTACGTCAAGATGTACTTCCTGCCTGACAGAAGGTAAGGCAACTGTAGGTTAGTTTGCACCTACCAAACAGGCACATTGTACTAAATAAATGCTAACATGCCTCCACATGACTTGAAATTTTACTGCTCCAGTGATAAGAGTAAACGAAGGACTAAGACGGTGAAGAAGAGTGCTGAGCCAAAGTGGAACCAGACCTTCATATACTCCCATGTTCACCGGCGGGACTTTCGAGAGCGCATGCTGGAGATCACAGTGTGGGACCAGCCCAGGGTCCAGGAGGAGGAGAGCGAATTCATGGGGGAGGTTGGAAACACACCACATCTTACATGTTAAGAGCATCGAAACTTCTTGAATGAAGTGTTCCTTGGAGGCTGGTGACACAAAAAGGCCCAAGGGAATCAAACATCTGCCCTTTTCCTTCCCTCTCAGATCCTGATAGAGCTGGAGACTGCCTTGCTGGACGACACCCCTCACTGGTATAAACTCCAGGCACATGACATCTCCTCTATACCTCTGCCACAGCCTTCTCCATACCTCCCACGCAGACACGTTCATGGAGACAGCCCCAGCAAGAAACTACAGAGTACGTCCATCTAAATACAGTATAAGTACATACATTCTGAGGCTGAATCCCAATTCTCCTTTTTACCCCTTACCCTTTCGTCTACCCTTCGTCCTTAAAAACGGAGTGTCAAGGGGAAGGGGTGAAAACACTCGCCTAAGAAACGGGCCACATGCGGCAATAGCGATAGTTGCCATGGTTCTGGTGATATTCGACACATACGAGCGCTGCTATACCGTGTTTTCGGTATGTATATATTGAAAAAGACGTTTTGTTGTAATGAACATGTGGATTTACGTGCAACTTTCATGTGTTTACGAGCATGTATGCTGGGAAAAACCAATGGTTAGACCGACTACCATCCGTACCCCTTGGTTGCTAGTGTGCTCCCGGAAAGTCTTTGCTTGAAGGGCTGTCTGGCCCTGTTATGGCCCTACCCCTCCATCCAAAGGAGAATTGGGATACCCCTACCCCTCACGTGAACGTGCAAAACCAAGGGGAAGAGCTAAAGGGTGAAATTTGGATTCAGCATAAGTCTTTGTTTTGAGAACCCGCAGTATGTTTGAGTGTGTGGTTGCTAACTTTTCTTCTACTGAGCTTTTCAGTTTTCTGCCTCTCAGTGTGGGAGACAGAGCACCTCTCAAGCTTACCCTCCTCTGTATGTCTGTGTGTGAGCGCAGGGTCTCATCGCATCATTGATACAGAATTTGATGATGGTTTGATGGTAGTGAGTAAAGGTGGGTGGGGGGCATGGTTTTTGAGCATTCCCTTGTATTAGCCTGTAGGTGTCCAGCACTGGGTGAGAGAGCCTCTTCTTGCATCCTCCCTCCATCTGTTTCTCCCAAAGCTTTCCCCCTTTTGGCTCAATGTTTTCAGTTTTCAGGGCAAATTGTGCCCATATTAAAATAATTAATCTTTGCTGTGTCAACATAAGGCGACACCCTCATTGCGTTGCCACCAGAATGCAGATTTTGACTTGTAGTGCCGCGGTATAGAGCCTGTACTGTATGCTGCTGCAGTTTAGCGGCGTGCTGCACTTCACAGAGGCTGCAGTGAACAGTTCTCCTCTTCTGCTGGCTGTAGAATCACTCACAGCACCAAGCGCATGTAAGACCACAGAGCTACACTAGTTCACTCCCATTCCACTCAGTCTCCTGCCATTTTTCCTGCATGAACCAAGTTGTTTTCTTCACCGAGAGGACACCGGACATGTGCAGTAGAGGCTAAATTTGTTTTCTGTTGACGCGTGGTCGCTACAACTGCTTTTGTTGTGTAACTGTTTCTGCTCTGGCTTAATTCCTGTCATGCGGACCTGTTTAAAAACAGATAATAGATTTTAATGGTTCGTTTCGGCCTCGTCAGATGCCAGATGGTCGTGGTTAGCCGCGTAAGTGTCAGAGTTATTCGAAAGTCAGTTCACTGCTTTTATCCTGAAGAACACTTCATTAGGATCACACAGTGCATGCGTTTTTTGGATAATATAAAAAACAGATCTAAGAAGTAGGAAAATGAGTTGGTGTAAGGAGTATTTTTCCCCACACAATCACCCTTACTAATGCACAGACAGTGAAGAATTTTTGAGCCCTTATTTGAAATGACTCACTTTAACAAAATGAACACGAACATGTAAACTTTATTCGTTTTCATGTAATGGTTATTTTCTCTAACAACTTATATGCCACTACGGTAGTAAAAGTCCGGCCTCTGTTCTCATCTGGCACTTCACGAAGGTTAAACAAGTCTTGATAAGGCGAACGTTGTTTGCAACAGGTCTGACAGAGACACTGCGGAAACAGTCATCTCCCCAGGCTACTTCATATGACTCGCTAATCCGTTTGCTAGCCGGCCATTTCCCTGTAAAGCATCCGTATGTGATGCTCTACAGGCCGTAAGTGAATGGCATATGTAGTGATAGTTAGCAGCACAGCGCACATATCTTCATCAAGCCGTATCTAATGTGTGTGTGTGTTTGTGTGTGTGGTACGTAGGTGCCGAGCGTAACTCCAGGGAGAGAGAACGAGGCAGTACCCTCGCCGTGCCCGAGCAGCAGCGGCCCATCCAGCACCGCTCACGCTCGGTGTCTCCTCACAGAGAGGACTCGTGTAGGGCGAGGTCAAGACCTGCACACGTGCCCATGCAAAGGTCAGCGTCAGCCACAGTGTCACATAACCGGGTAAACTGGGAATGGAGCACTCTGTGAATCATGAAAACCGTCAGCAACCTGGTTATGCACATCCACGTAAACATCAATAAACCATAGGATTATTTGCTGTAATGTGGAGCATTTGCTGTAAATGTAATTAATGATGATCTGACGACAATAGTTTGATGGACTGACTTGTCATGGAAATTAACTGTATTACATTAGAATGGAAAAATATGATGACATTTCAGTGCACTTGATGTTTCTCCTGGAGTGGTGGTGTAGATCCTCACATAAATATGTTCAGTATTTGATTCATAATTGGTTACATTTACATGCAGTCAAATACCCTTTTTAACCCTTTACTCTGTGAATCATGAAGAATGTCAGCTAGTGTCTTGCTTGACCTCATGGCTACATTTACATGCAGTCAAATAACTCTTTTATAACCGGAATATTAGTAATAACCCGGCTGTGTGCAGCCATGTAAACATCAATAACCTGTTTGAATAACCGGAATATGCTCATATTCCAGTTTTTAAAAACCCAATATTACCCCTGGATTACACATGTTCTATTTGCAAGGAATCTTGATCTTTTGAGTACAGAAACTACTTGTAAACAAATGCAAGAACAACATCATGCCACATTTTTGAAACAAGGAGGGAACAAATCACTTCATAAGTGTGATGAAAGACACAAACATCACAGTATCATCACAATATGTAGACGGTAGAAAGTACTGGGATAGCCAGATCCACAAAAAGGTCAGCGTAAAATCAAGACATTCTCCGTGCATTGCTTGTTTGATCAGAATACCCCAACTGATTACAATGACCATGTATACAGGAAAAACCCAGTTTCCTCACGCATGTGAACAGGTTATTCTGAATGTTTCTGAATATGTACCTTAACCCGAATATTCATGGCATGTAATTGCATTGAATAGCTTGATATTGTTCTCACTCATTTATTACAGTGTATTAACCCAATACTTTTGATTTCAAAAGGAGTCTTGATGAGATCCACCAGAATCACCACCACTCTCCCTCCCACTACCGTGACTCGCATTTGGAGCACCAGCGCTCGGGCGACTCAGACTATGAGTACTCTGAGGACAGGTAACCTGTTTTAGGGGAATCTGGGGATTTTTGGGGGGGTTTGGGGAATCGAAACATTAGGGTGTATTTAAGACTTGAAGACGACAAACAATGGACACACATTGGATCATATTCAGAGTATATAGTTTGCAGCACATTATGTTCAGTTTATGTTTTATTTTGACACACTAGGATGTGAGAGTATGTGATTACATGACTAATTCTTACTAATACGACTAACACTATGAAACTAGTGATTGCAACATATAGTAACATGTCTGTTGTGTTGTTCTGTACTGTTGAAAGCAGACTTAATTGAAATTTCAGAATTATGATTTGCTGGTTTCTCTCATTCATAAACTCACATGCCTGTCTGAGTTGCCATCCTCTTCTGTTGTGTTTTCTCGGGTTGTTTTTAATTTGTTCACCCATCGTCATGGCAATGACAGTGAGGTCCTGGAGATGCACAGGTCTATCCGTGGCGGGAGTGCCGAATGCCTGCATACAAACAGGTAAAATGTCCACAAACAGCGTCCAGCTATGATTTAAAAATCTCTGCCATTTTATGGTCATTCCCATCCTCACCGCAGCCTAACGACGACATTTAACTCACGTTATCTTCCCAGAGCAAACCGATTATCACCATAAGTCTGTTTTTTATGTAACTCCATGGCCACAAATTTCAAACTGTCACTTCAGTGTCAAATATATACTGCACAGCATCACCACAAATGTTTCACAAAAATGTGCACGACACACAGTGAAGGGATTAGAGACTTGCTGACCTCAGAGAAAGCAAAGCTCTTTTGATTAATTTCTCTTATTTTTTGTATGTGATGTGCTCACCCACATCAGTTGTATACTTTTCCCACTTTTTTTCTCTTTTTTTTGTGTCTTGCTTTACATGCATTGTATCTGCTCATACGTCCAGGGGGATAGGTAGATTCAACAATACACTTCCCCCCAAAATGCCCCTCTTAGTCAATGGTATCCATAAAGACATTTACAGGTAAGAGTTTAGTGTGAAGGCTAATCTTCCAAAGTTGACCTTCCCTACCCAGCTTTCCCAGACTCATGTGTGGAGTTGGTGGGCCATTTTGTTTGAGGCAGTTTTCTCTTGTTGCAGTAGGAGCCTCCCAGACCACCACAGTGCTTGTGTGTGCAATGGTTTGAGTGTGTTGCCAAGTTGCTTTTTTTCCCGTGTTGCTTTTGCTAAATGGTGTTGCTTCTTTCCTTTACATTTTTCAAACCTTGAAGTATCATCCCTTAACCCTTTTTGTGCGAATGAATACAAATACATATGTGTGTCTCTCTGTGCATATATACTGCATATATGCACCATAAAACACACACAAACACACACACACACACATATATATGTTGGTGTTTTATTGGTACTGTCAAAGTAGCACTGTACTTTTTTGAGTACAAAAGCTGCTGGAACAGTGTAAAATAGTGAGATTATCAATTCTGTTTCAGTGTTTGGTAGTCTGATCAGGTGACACCAGCCAACTGGGCATCAGTTATTTGCACCAGATTGAATTATTGTGCATGAAATGGAGAGATGAATATGAAATTTGGTGATTGGCCCCTTACTTACCAAAACCTCTGCCGTTGAGGTCGGTCACATTCCAGACAGGATGAATTGCAAATGCTTTGGATATTAGATCTGTCCCAGAGGTTAATGAGCTCTTTATTGGCCTCTGCTACACCCCTCAATCAAGTTTGCATCAATTCAGCTCAGTAGGTTTTACTTAATCCTCTAAAAGTGTGTCACAAAATGGCTTCAGTAAACGGGAGAATTATGCTGCAGCACGGAAGTGATAATGTACTACTGTTACTGAGGGGTAAAACATTTGATTCTAAATACAAACAATGGCGTCAAATTGTTTTTGAAGACATGTGTTCACATTACCTCAACAATATATAATAATGGTCTGATCCCTTACAGATTTTTTGCAAATGCATTAATGTCAAATTTGTCTTTACAGAGGCATTGTTTGTCTTAAAATCAATCATTTAGCATTCGTAAAAAGAACCATGAGTTTGTTGATGCTTTCTTTGCTTTAGATGACATCACACATTTACAACCGAAAGCCAGTGGTGTAGACGGATGCATGTTGTTGAGAGACTTTAAAAGGATTATCTTGATTTATATTATGAACATGGGTATTTGGAGCTTGATCCATATTACGGTATAAAGTCAGGAGAATTCCTTAACGTCTGTTGCATCATTGGACAATGCTTTTTAAATCTGCTTTTCACAAGTCCCTAAACCTTAAATATTTATTTGTCACTGCAGCAGCCCCTTGACTGAACATAAAATTGAGACTGCTATGAAATCACCCCAAACCTTTGCAATAATGTAGAAATACCCCACTGTAACTATTTACAGTCGTTATCTTCATCATGCGAATCAGATGTTGATCCTTGCATCATCATTTACACCACCTCGAAGTGCACTGATTTATCGCATATAGTATATTTACGGCAGCGAAGGCCCTATTGTAATCCAAAGGGAATTTATTATTATTATTATTTATCTGTTATTCCAACAGAGCATTCAAAAACATCTAATCATCCGTTGACCGTCACGCCTCACTTATGAGATGCTTGACCACTAGTCAGACCGAGCCTCCTAAGCATTTTTCTTGTTCTAATCCATGCTTGACATTTTATATACATGAAGCTCGGTTTCCTCACCACGTGCTGCTTAGACAGCTTTAGATCTTTAGATTGTGTTATATAATCGGCATTACACGTAATCTCTCTGTAAATGTGTATGGGGTCAATCCACAGGGAGGGCGGGAGCAACTCTATACTACTCTTACATAATGAATTCTTTACTTAGGTTGCAGACAGTATGCACGCATACATTTAATGATCCCGAATTATGTCTGTTTTGCAAGGGCTAGCAGGAAACCATTTTAACGTCCAGCATGCTTAGTTTATTGCCTACCCCCTCCACCCTTTTTCGCTGCTGTTTTCTGCTTGTTGCATGTGTCATTTTTGTTTTTCCTTTGCTTTCCTTTGCACATGGGTTTCCCTGCCTGATGTGGGCGGGCTCTGGGTCACAGCTCCACCCTCCCTGCATGCCTAAAGAGTAAGCCGCCCCATAGGCAGGAAGGGGGCAACACCATGCCTCGTAGCATCCTTACACACCGCGTGCTCAGGTTCACTGATGAGGTTACAGTTAGGTAAGAACACACCAACTTCATACAACCACCTTCCTCCCCTGTCCTCTCATTCCGCCCAACATGACCAGCTGCCTTTTTGTTGGTGACAATGCATGACAGAGGCTTAGGAATGCACTGGGAAAATGCAGAGTTTTAAACAGACGCTAAAATCCTAAAGCCCTGCCACCGTCCATGTGAGGCCTGGAAATATTGTGCAATGTCATGCGATGGCGCTGAGCCAACCATCTGTTGAGAGTGACCGGCACGACACAGGAGGCTACAAACAGACAGCTGCGAGAATCTGCAATCTGCTGTCTGCCTCACCCATTCACTCCTCACTCCCTCGAATACACCCTTACGATCAGCCCCCCTTTTCCACTTAGACCTGGTTCCCATGGCAACTCACCAACCTTCCATTTGAGTGATCTCACAGTGTATGGCCGCGAGGAATGACTGGCTATGATAAATGGAGATACAGCATCAGAGCCATTACATGTTACTGCACTGTCTGATGGCCTTCTTATTCTCTCTTTGTCTCTCACCCTTTTCTCCCTATCTCCTCTTTTAACCTTACCATCCGTTCATCTCTATTTTTTGTCTATTGCTGATCTCTACCTTTTGACTTTCCTTTCCTCATTATCCACGATCCCTTCTACCTGAAACATCCCTTTGCATTCTCTGTCCTTGTACACCTTGTCTCCATCTCTGTTTCTCCTCTTGTTTATTTCTCTCTGCTGCCCTACGGTGGTGGTGCAGTGACCTGCAGCCGGCGTTGGACCGGGTGAGGAGTGCCAGCACCACATGTCTGAGACCAGATACCAACTTTCACTCCCCTGACAGAGACAGGTATTCACCATGAAGAAAACACTCGTTCACATCAAACCAAACCAAATCCCCCCACTTAAACGGATCCAGCAGGTGTAATTAAGATGATATTCACAAAGATGAATTAACACACACTGATGTCACTGTCATTCAACATTCTGGGTTAAAGATGTTCTATGTCTTCACTCCAGTTCATTTTCATGTGTCTCATCCATACATAAATATATGTGTCATCTACACAAAATAGCATCACAAAAAGCTTTAAAGATAGCGCAAGTGTACAGCGCTGTATATTCCACCAGCAGTGATTCCAGTAACAGATAAGAAAGTAAACCTAAGAAAGCAGGTGAGTGGAGTTAATTCTCAGATTTCTCTGGATTTGAGAAGATGTACCCTCCTCTCGTGTCTACCTTCTAGCTATCCAACACTACAGCCTACGGTATAACAGAAATACCAGGACACCCGGCCCAGCAATGAGATACTCAAATGATACTGGAAGTTTACTCAAAGATGCCTTATAATTTCAATACATTTAAAGTATGCCTGCTCTGTATGGATACAAAATTGTTATTACACGATACTATCCATAACTATAGACACAAATTCAGATAGGTTTCTCAGAGGATACCCAAGATATTTTATTATGCCTCATTCCTGAGGCATAATAAAAAGTTTTACTGTGCAAAAATAACTTTACCATTTTTGAAATGATAGAAATTATGTCTCTTCTGTATTAGTGAAATCGGTCTGTACAAGAATAATAACTCTCTTTTCAAGTCTTATTGGACAAATAAATAACAAAATATGAAATAATATTGTCACTTATATTAGATAAGATATTAGATATTAGATCTTATATTAGATATTAGATAAGTACTAAATCTACTTAGAAGTATGTAAGTAGATTCTTATCTTTCTGAAGATATATTTTTAAACCCAAATTTTCAAGTTTTACTGGCCAAATAAAGAACTAAAAAATGTGAAATAATATTAGCTATATTAGCAAGAACAACAAAAACAGTAAAAAATCAGGACATTTTCATCCCTTTATACATATTAAAGAAGAAAAAAAGGCCATGAGAGGACGTGAAAACAGGATGTTCGGTCACGCCACGAAAGCTAGCAGCTGGTTAGCTTAGCTTAGCCGAGAATAGACAAAGCAAGAAAAAGCTAGCATGGTTCTGTTTCGATGTAACAAATGGGTGTGGTTACGCTAGCTAGGCTAATAGCCCCCTGTAAATCTATACATTTATGTCTGTACTTTTTCAGTAAAGAATAAAGAGATAAAAAACTATTAGCTTTACAGGTGCTCATTACGTTACCTTTGAACCGAGTCAACCTCTTGGTTTCAGTCATTTCACCATGACAGTGTCCAAGCACAGTGTTCCTAATAGCTAGCTAGCCTAGCTTTACCTTTCACGTTTGTCTCGTGTACGCCACTAAGTACATTATAGACTTTAAAGACGTATCTTTTTGAGGATATATTACACGAAAAGATGTTTTTGAACCTAAATTATGTCAGATGAATGTTTTGCCCTTTGTATTGAAGGTAAAGTTCTTTCAAAGGTTCACCGGCTCTTACTTTCCCTTCCCTTGCTAACCTTGCTAATCCTCTTGCGTTGTTTTCACCTGGGGCTCGGCCGCCTCCTGCCCTTCCTTCTACCTCTCCAGATGCTCCAACTCTTTACCCCGCCAGACTCCCCCAAGCCCCCGGATCTTAGTAGAACATGTGACCCCTGAAGAAGACAGGTACCAGGCCTGCCCCCTGTGCCCGCAAGAGAACATGCCTTGCTTCCTCGCTTCTGCCTGTAAACCACAGACCCAACGTCACGCTGTAGATGATGCAATCAGCACTATTTCTTCCCCATTTCCTGTCAACATTTGTGGCCCGAGGCTGCGTAATCTCTTTGTTATCCTGTTGCACCTGCTCTTTCTGCTGTGCACCTGTGCTCAATTTTCCCCACTTCTGGCTTGAAAGCACTTTTTTATCCCGTTATATATTTGCTGGTGGAAAAACAATGTGTGGAATGTGCGATACTTGGCTATATTCCTTTCACAAAATACCCCAAAACCAAATGTCTCTCTTTGAGCTGTTTGAACTGCATCTTGCATATCAGCCAGTTTTCCGTTTCACATTTGCCATTCTCCATACCGTGTTTGTTTTTCTTCCTCTCTTTGTGTTTGGTCGGTGTTTGCCAAAACAGGCAGTGTAGCAATTCATCAAGTCCAAACTGTCTCAGGGGCAACAAAAAAGTCCTGGAAGGGGACAGGTAAGATAGTCCATTCACTCACTCACCTAATTTCATCTCTTCTCATTACTGTCACCTCTTCTTTTCACTGCAAGGTGATCTGTGACTGCTGGCAAATTAGGATTATTGATTCTGCCTTTTCATTTGCCTTTCTATAGATTAACACAGTGTTGTGTCATTTGTGAGAGGGATGGTCTGTTTATTTTCAGCTGTGTGTGTTTTATAACATGTTTCTGCATTTATTATTGACATTATTGACTCTAGAGGTGTTTTCATGTGGGTGGTTTATGAAATCGGTGTTTATATGCCCACCCCAAAAAGCTCCACATGTTAAAGGATGATATTTAGACGACTGTATGAAATATATCCTCATTTTCAAACATATTTCCATATTAATCTATTTCTCACGTCTACACAGCTTGAACGCAAAAGTTGTCACAGAGAGCAAGAATAGTTTTTGCGGAGTTTCTTTTCATTTATGTTTATTATATTCTTTTTCATTTGCTAATGACAGTCGCATCCAGCCCACCTCTATCCTGAGGGGCAGTAGGGGAAGAGGGGGCCCACTGA
>CAESWR010000249.1:835096-851232 GCA_903171835.1 Mullus surmuletus | reverse complement strand
TGCAGTAAACTCTACCTTCAGACTGTGTACTCAGACAAACATGGCTGTATTCCTCATTCTGGTGTTTTAAAATCTGTATGGGTGGGTTTTTTTCCCCCAGTGGGTGCATGTTTATACCCCTCTTGCTCTTTCTGGAGATATAACAGAACAATGGAACTTCTTCTGCAGACTCTGTAAATCTTTACAATCTCTTAAAGAAGTATAAATACACAGATGTACCATGTTGATGTTTTTTAATGTAAGAAATTAAGACTTCGTTTTGCTTTAGCTTTAGCAAATAACATTGGAAATGCCTACATTTACACATCTATTTAACTGCTGTCACAAAACATGAATTGGCCTCCATTTGTTTTTTATTACTAATTATGATCTTTTATCCGCTGACCTCCAAAGGAAAAGTTTTACGGCGTGGCGGTCGTGCCATCAAGCTGACACCATGTAAAATTGCATTTAGATCTTATTTTTAACTCCTACCAAATGCGTTTCACAATTTAACTGCCGTGCAAAGTAGCTTGGAGGTGATTAAAGTCTCACAGTGCTTGACAGTATAAAACCGTGTAATTTCTGCATCAGCTCGTTCCACCTCTTTGACATGAACATTGAGAAAAATGTTGAAATCTGCAAGCTTTTTTCCCCGCATGCCGAAAATCTCGCACCTTTCCTTTGATTGTAGCGACTCCATTTGTGTCACTTTGCTTCATCATAACGTCGCCAAAGTTGAGAATGAAAAGATGTCTTTATTTTTTCTTTCACTGGATGATGAAGATGGATTCCTCAACATCAGGTGGCTCATTCAGATGTTGCCCTGCTGCAAGCGTGTGTGAACTCCAGGCTTTGGATACTCTGAGGCAAACAGCAGCCCCCCCCCCCCCCCCCCCCCCACCGGAAGCGCAGAAAAACGACAGAAAGTGAACGATGAGCGTCTGCATTCCACAGCAGGAAGCTCGCATCCTGCCCTGCGGACCCTCAGCCAGCAGGTGGCGTGGTTTCGCTGGAGGACCGGAGCGCTCTGCTGTGACCCCCGAGGCCGCCAAACGTCCTGCAGGTTCGGATGACACCTTTGCGGCCCCTCTTCTCCACGTGTGGCGCTTTCTCTGACGTCATCTCACCGCGGAGGAGGCGCGCAGCATCTCGCCGTACCCACGGAGATGGTTGTGGAGTGGGAGTGTGTGTGGGGGGGAGATGGAACAAGGGAAATAAAAGGAAGCCAGTTTCGGTCAGCATCCAAAGCCCACAGCCCACCCGAGGCTGAACAAGTGACGCGACACAAGAGCTCATGTCCTGATTCTTTTCTATGGCCCGAAGCAGCTCCATGTGGAGTCACATGTGAGCCGCCGACACGTTCAGGCTGAAACCACAGACACGAGCATAGATTTACACTCCTTTTCAGAGACGCAACGGCGACACATTAACATTTTCAATTAAACCAAAAAAAGCCCAAGTAAAGCTGAATAAATGTGCCTCCAAAATAATATTTTCTGCAGATGTTCTCCGCTGCGTCCTCCGCGGTCACTTTTCCAGCCCGACAAAGTGGAAAATTCATCAGAATCCATGTTACCTGATAGGCTTTTCGAAAATCCACTCTGTAATTTGGAACTTTTTCGGGAAATTAAATTACGCGCGGAGCGACGGCTGCTCGCGCGTGGACTCCCGCCGCCACGGCGTATAAAAGCAGCCCACGCAGGCTGAGGACTGAGACTGAGGACTGGGACTGAGGACTGAGGACAGAGGACAGAGGACTGAGACTGAGGAGGACTGAGACTGAGACTGAGGACTGAGGACTGAGGTCTCCACTCCTGATGTTGGAGCGCGACGGAAGAAGCCCCTCGTGCGCGCGCTAAGTGATGCGCAGCCGTCGCGGACGCGCAGCTTCGCGGTGAAGCAACAGGCGGCAAAGCGCGCCGGAGGAAGCCGGTGCAGGACGCGGCGGAGACTTCTGTCCCCCCTTGGTGCAGGACGCGGACACATGCGGCATCTGCGAGGCGTCATTTCTTTGCGTGTGGCCCGCGCCGCGTGCACGACGCGGGTGCCGGAGAGCTTTTACGCGCATCTGCGTTAATTGCCTGGAAGAGGTTGATGCGAGAGGAGAGAGGAAAGAGGAGAGAGGAAAGAGGAGAGAGGAAAGAGGGCGGTCAAAGTGTGACGGCGACGGCTCCGCCAACAGCTCCACTCCCAACTCCGTGGACCGCGCAGCCCCACGCGTGTCGGCTCCCGGCAACAACACACGCATGCTCGAGAGGACCTCCGCGCACTTGATGCCCGCCCCGGTGATGCCATGCCCCGCAACCACAGCGGAGACGAAGGCGGCACCGGGCTCTGGATGAGGACATCTCCGGGACACCGCACCGAGGGCTACGGGCTGAAGGATGTGGAGTCCGGCGGGAGGATGATGATGATGAACAGCGCGGGGGACGGGCTGCTGTCAGCCTCCCACGCCACAGGTGCCGGCGGCTCCGAGAGCCTGCGGGGGAAGCAGGGCGCCCGCCTCAGCCTGCTCGGGAAGCCGCTCATCTACAGCGCGCAGAGCGGCCGCAGGAACGTGCGCTACCGGCGCCTCCAGAACTACCTGTACAACGTGCTGGAGAGACCGCGCGCCTGGGCGTTCGTCTACCACGCCTTCGTGTGAGTCCCCGCCGCCGTCTGCACGCCGGTGCGATCTGAAGGTGCACACCTGTTGATGCTGCTGCTCTCGCATTTGAGCCGGGATTTCATAACGCATCCAACACACACACACACACACACACACACACACATGCGCGCACGCTCACAGCGCGACCGCCCGCTGTTTGATTTCAGCAGCCGTCGATCGTGCTGCGCGATATTTCCACGCTTCCGTTAATCCTGGCTGACCCCCGCTACACGTGGCGGAGAACGGGAACGCAAAGCTCGACTTAAAAATACACCCGGGGATGAACAGCTACTCCAGCACAAGTCGATTTCACAGCTGTTGTTTGAATGAACCCACGGGGAGGAACCCACTCCATCCCCTCGTGATTCGTTCGGTTCAGCCAAGCGCAAATTCTCCATTAATATGAGCATTTGCACTGAAACCAGTTGGTGGTCTTATTGAATGATGCCTCCTATCTGGGCCTCGTGACCCCACAGAGGCGACCCCACCCCCCTCCACCACAACCTTCCTCCATCTCTTCAAGCAGCTGCAGTTGATATCCGTGTGTAGCATCGCGACTGTTTCTGAGAGGAAGGAAGTTGAGACACATGCTGACTTTTGAGCACCCTCTTTGCTGTCTGTCTGTCTGTGCACAAGTGGGAGTGACTAGAAACAGAGGAGGGCTGGTCCTGAAACTTTGTTTAACAGTAAGAGCAGTATAAGTGCTTTGCATGTGATTGTGTGGTTTTTTATGATGTGCCATCACAAAAAGTGTCTGAAATCAGACGTCTGTGAGGGAATAACTGTCAAACATGAAAGCTGCGGCCACGTCGGGCTTGTGGGAAGCAGGAAAAAAAGATGTCTAAGGATCAATCATGGTTCAATAAGGCGGTTGGTGATGGGTCATATTTCGTTAATCACTTTGCCTGTATTTTTCCTTCACCAGAGTCTCCTTCGTGAAAAATATATCCATATCTTGTGTTTTGAGAGGTGCTCTTAGTGATAAAGTTTGGTGAAGAGCTTCCAAGAGGCTTCTTCGGTGGTGGGGGGGTTCCAGCTATGTGACCACTCCCCCCTGGCGGCCCGTGTCACTCAACAATGGGCTCAGAACATGCACATTTAGCCAAATTTGCTACATTTTACACACCGTTTTCGTGATTGCACAGTCGAATTACAAGGCTTTGACAGACACACAGATTAGAAAAAACCCATTTATTTGAAGATAAACCCCTATTCATGATTAAAACACTGGATATTGGTGATACATTTGATGATTTAGTGAAGCCTCTGAAGTACTTTCTTTTCAAGTACACCTGCTCTTCTACCGGAACATAGCAAAGAACCTTCAAAAACCTGACAAATCTTTGTTCGGTTAAAGAGGTGAAACAATGTAAACGACGAACATGGTGGGACCTCGAGGCGTTGGCGGCCACTCACATACCCATTATTAGGGCCGTAATGTCGTCAATATGCCGTTTTTGGTCCACATTGGTACAATTTGATTCAAAAATGCTATGGACTCACTCACATCCACTCGAGTCCTCAGCACACTATTTCCCCCTCACATGAAAGCTCATGATTGTTAGAAATGGTAGGTCGGCTCGCTGGGAAATCGGTGAATGACTTTCGTTCATCGCACTGCGGCAGCAGGTACACAAACTCGAAGAACGGAGGCGACGGGACTCGGGTCCAGCGTTTTGCTGCGATGAATGCAGCTGTGTTGGCGAGCGGCCTCGAGAGCGGCGCTGGTTTGCTGACATAACGGCCGTTGTGGTCGAGAGCTCTGCAGTTACGTCCGCTGTCTTTGAAATAAGTCATATTACTTCAATAGAAGCTGATGACGAAACTGGTTGCGGCTCATAACAGCTACTATTTAAAACCCCAGGAACAAGTCTATAAATGTTTTGAAACCTCATTCTGTTAGTGGAAGCGCTCTCACTTTGCTAGAGGAGATTGTTTGCACAAAAGAATTAAGAGACAGAAAAGGTTTTGGTAACATAAAAGTCAGTGTACAGCTTTTAGGGATGAGGTATATCGGATTTTTTTAACACCTAGTGGATGATGCAAGTCCACAGTCGTACCTATGCTATTACTAATACGCATGTTTGCCGCGTGTTTTCATCCCTCGGGAAAGAATGGTGTCTTTCAGAAGTTGCCTTGTTTGGAATTGTCACCCGTTATCCCTGTCAGCCACATCACAGGCGATGCCGGCTCCACTCAAATACCTGACTGACACCCAACACCACGATGTCCTTGAGGCAAATATCGGATTTGCATCACCTCGGTTGTGATGCAACAAGATGTTCATCTCCGCTGCATCTCCGCTGTTTGTGATTAAAGCCTGAAATGTACTCAGCTCGAGTTTCTCCTTTTTTTATTTTTTTTTTTTCAGAGTAAATTTTACATGATTTTGGCCGATAAATGGTTTGGCAGAAGAAGCTCCAAGAAAGAAACTCAGAAGATCTCACAGAATGTTGGCTTCACCACTTTGACCCACGCACGTAATGGGAGACACGTCAGTTGTTGTTGTTTTGGGTGAGAGGAGTCGACGTAGAGGTTAGAGGTCAAAAGGTGGCCCAACCGACAATGGAAACTAGGTGGTTGAGGTTAGAAGGTAGTCACCATCATGGACTTCTAACAACATTTGAATATCAGTTGGACCATCTGGGACGCTTTTTCATTGACGTCCACAATGCTGGTACTTTGAACGCCCTCCCACCCTGCATACCTAAAGCCATAAATATGATTCCATACCTGTTTTCCTGTAGAACTGATCGGTCTGTGGGCGTCCTTCGATTCCTGCTGAGCTCTAATCCTGAACATAATGTGCTCCGGAGCAGGTTGGGCTTCCTGCATAAGCTATAGTAGCAACGTATCCTGATAAAAACCCAGAGTTAACCTTGAAGTCACCTCGCGAAACCCAAATCTTTGCCTTCAGGGCAATTACAAGCAGCCTTCATAATTTGTATGCAAACATTTTTATGCAAACACCACAATCTCTGTGTTTTTTTGGTTAAATTCAACAGGTGCTGGATTGGGCAAAAATGAGTCATCACGCATTTGTAAAAGGCATGTGAAATTTTCAAAGGCAGTGAGTTGCTAGCTTTACTTGGGGCCTTTTCTTGATGGTGCGCCTAAAACCACCAGCTTCCATCGAGACTGTTCATGGAACATTTTAGCGGGTTCTGGATTTGGATCACCGTGTGTTGTTGTTGTTGTTAATTATTAATATCCTTTCTTCTGTTGCTGGTTAGATAGCCCTCGTCTGAGGGCGCAGGTTGACTTGCGAGGAAGTTTGCATGTATGTGATACATAAAGCACAACGGGTGAAAACTGAATCAATACCACCCCATATTTCTGCCTTTTTCGTGACTGTTAATGAATTTTGATCAAGAAGAACTTTCAAAACCGTCTTGGATCTGTCTGTTTCTCGCTTATTCGGCTGTATTTCCTTCAGGTTAATCTCAAGGGAAAAGTCCTTTTATATGTAACTGATTGGAATAGCAATAGTCAGGCTGTTTTGAAATATCCCCTCTGGCTTTCTTTAAAAAACGTGCTTTGACCACAGACACGTTGCTGTGACATACTTTCATTTACTGTACTGTGAGCACGGAGGAAACGCATCATATGTTCACTATGTATAAGGCAGGGACATTTTTTTCTGTTGCCGTGTGAGCTTCTGTCCAATCAGCTATGACCATAAAGCCACAACACAGAAGTCCTCTCTGTCTTAATTTGGATACTTCTGTTAGCACATACTCATGCAGTGCTCTGTGTACACCATGTACTTATTTATGTAGTGCTTGTATTGCAAAGGGGAATTGTTCTCTCCAGCGCAGCCGCCACTCTCACAAAAGTTAGATGTGTACAACTTTTTCTGATGCAGTGATCATTTTTGCACCTCCCCGCCCTGCACAGTGAGCACATCACACTTAGTACTCTTGGCGGCTAACTGCAGCGGTCAGTGTCAACACACACAAGCACAGACATGAAGAAGAAGGAAGCAGAAGGAAATGAAATGAGACGTCTGCATGTCAACAAATGGATGACATGAGATGGAATAATATGACATAAAAACAACAAATAAGCCTCATTAGCATTAATGCAATACAACTTAAAATGATGTTACCTTTTTAACACGCACACACATACACACCTCCAGGCTGCATAAATGCTTCAATCTCTAAAGCTTGCATTTTATAGCTGTAGATTTTTCCGATATAAGATGCAGATTGGCAGTGTTGGTATTTGTCATTGGCCAGCTTAGTTACCGCTTATAGTGCGTTTTCATGTGTACCGTGGATCTACTGCTTACATGTATATTTTTTATCCATTCCTTATGTGTGACAGCAGCAGCACTGAGCCAGTCTTTGTGCAGAGCTGAGTTGCACCTCGGGTCCCTGCCTGCCCTCCTTCCTGCTCACACACACATACACAGTGCTGCCATTCATCTCACCTCTGGATTAACAAGGTCTTATCCCAGCAAGTATGTTGAGGGGCAGGAAAGTGCGGTGGAAAAGTATACAGTGTTCCTCCACCTTTTTGAGCTGGCAGACAGGGGGCACGGAGTGGTGACATGAACTCGCTGCTCTCATTTGTTTATTATTTGTCAGACAAGTGCATGGTTAGAAATGCTTTGATTTATAGGCAGCATTAAAATATGGTGTTTGATGGGCTTTGTTGGCCATTCGAAGCCAACGGTCTTTATAAAATATTTAATAGACTGATCTAATTCGGCTGTGAATCCAGGCAACTTCAGAAATATGTGTGGAAAGGTTTAGGATTTAAAATGAGTGTGTGATGGATGTAGGTCATATGTATCCTCAATGGCGGTATCTATAGAAATACATTTTCCTTTGATCTAATACATGTTATTAACGTGCGTGACTTACGGACATTTTGCTCCCCCATTAGCACACCAGCACACCCACTGTCACCTTTTTTGCATGTGACTCAATGGAAAAAAGCTTCTTATAAACAGCGGCGGCGAGCTGTAAACACAGACCAAACTGTTTGCTTCTTTGCTTCAGCGGAAGTGTCGGAAAGGAGGCAGCCGGTTTGATCGGCACCGTGACACAGAACAGAGGTGTGGGGTCTTTGCCCGTGTGGCGGCTGCTTGACGCTGTGTCATTGCTAGAGGTGAGGACTCGCAGTGATGTCAGGTTTCCTTTGGGCCGTCCTCAGGGGTAGAACCTTGTACTGTTGACCCGGATATGAATCATTTGGGTGTCTCAGCTTTAATTGGAAGCAGTCGTTATGAAAAAATGCTACAACACATTAAATCTGAATGTCATTATTTGGAATTGAATTGACGGGTTTGAAGGTGAATTACAATAAATGAAACTTTTTGGTATGTGGTTGATAATGTGGCTCTTTGATATTCAACATTTGCTCATTTTAATCATTTTTAATCATTTGAACCTAAACAATGATGTTCACATTCCATTTGAGACGTTCAAAATAAAATATAAACCATTCAAATTCAGATTTTAACTGCTGGAGGTCCTGCGATTGTGCCTTTGTGTCTTGGGTGCAATTGGAAGTTTATAGATTGTATTGGCGAGGCATTTAACCACGGTCCCTTGAAGCCACTGCAAGGAAGTGTGTCATTCTGACAAAACAATTGAGCTTAGAGATTGTATCACAACCGTCAGTCCTCATGTTCAGCTTGCAACTGTTATGTGGTTTACGATGCATCTACTCACCATCATCAGATCATCAACCCTGAGCCTATAGAAGATCTTCTTTATTAAAGTACATTCAAAGTGGAAAATTGGTATAAACCCACAAGAGCAGCAGATGTGACAGACATAAAGATAAAAAAACGGAATATTAGCGATAACCCTGTTGCACGTGACCACGTAAACACCAATAAACTATTTGAATAACCAGAATATGCTCGTATTCTGTTTTATCCCTGGGCTACTTACTTACTTACTTACTGAATATTTGATCATGTAAACGCCTATCGGGATATCCCCATTAAAAGGAATATGAATTTGTGTTCTGCACATGTTCTATTGGCAAGGAATCTTGGTCCAAGAACTACTGTAAACATGGCCAAACGCAAGAACACCACGCCACACTTTTGGAGTGAGGAGGAAACCAGTCACTTCATAAGTGTGATGAAAGACACAAACGTCATGGCATTTGGTACTGGGATAGCCAGATCCACAAAAAGGTGAGCGTGAAGTTACGTCAAGCAGGGTTTGTATGAACACAAGACCAGAACAAGCACCACTAAAGACCGAGAAGGAAGGAAGGAAAGGAAGACCCATGTGCCTTTCCCCAGTTCGACATAATAGACAGGACTTTGGGGCAAAGACCCATTACTACTGCCCAAAACATCAAGGTTGATGTTCATCAGGACATCCTGTTCATTACAATTACCATGTAAACGGTTGTTATTCTGGATGTTATTCCAAATGTTTCAGTAATATGTACCTTAACCCGAATATTGACTGCATGGAACTGTAGTCACTGCTGTAACCACTGACTAATCGTCAGCAAAGAGATGACACACACACTCGGGCGTAAACAATTGTTTGTAATATGTGTCCTTTATGAGTTATTACTGAAATAAAGAGAAATGAGTAAATCTACCCCCAAATTTTGGAAAATGTTTTGCTCTAAATTAAAAAAAAATAAATCAGGATCGGGACAGTAGGACAACTGAATCATCAGTCGTACTTTTAATGCCTGAATTTTAAGAACTAACCATCACTTCATTGCGACGCCTGTTTGCGTATTGGCTTTAATCTGCAGTTCAACACCAAGCTTTGAATCGTAAACGCTCCCCGCCGGTCTACTCGCTCCTAATCATCTGTCAATATTTGGTGCGTAGCAAGGCCGATGAGTTCATTTAGTCCTCCGATCATGACAGGATTGATCAAACCCAATCAAGAACATGTTTATTGTGTTTATGTAATCACGGTGCCACTTTGAAACCAGATGGAGGAGAAGAACAGCTGACTGGGATTGCGTGCTGCCGGTATCGCGTTTCAAACCTATATTTATTCAGAGGGAGTTCCCCCCTTGCTCTGTTTTCAGAGATGCCCTTTTTGTAAACACAAAGACAAGGCCTCAGTGCAGGGTACGCCAACACACATGCATTGTGGGTATTGTGCCTCAGCTAAGAGCAACATCATTTACCTACACAGCAGCTGCTCTCTGCCTCTGAAAGGCTCTAACGCCTCCCTCAGCTCGTGGAAAAGCGCATCTTATTCCTTTTCTTTCTGTCCCTGCTTTCTTCCAAAAATGGAGTATTTCTTCCAGCGTCGCAGCGTCCTTTGACGGCGTGGGCGCACCCGCCACCCCAGCTGAGAACTCTTGACCAGAGCAGAGACGTGAAATTGCCATCCGCGTTTGTGGGCGGGAGCCTTTCCACCTGAGCACCCCTCGAGTTTCACTTTCTGATGAGAAGGGTTTTTTTGGCTGATTGCGACGATTAGTCATTTCACAGGTTGCGTGACAGGGCAGAAGCTGTCTGTGTCACCTCCAGTGTGAGAGCAAGAGCATTTCCTCAGTCTCACTGTTTCCCCCTTATTACCTCTCCTTTCTCTCACCTCTTTTGCTGAAAATACCCCTCATGGTTCCTGCAGTGTTCTCTCTGAAAAATACCCCCTTGGGGCGGATTTTGTTGTTGTCAACTGTAATGAATTTTCCTGAAAATGCATTTTTCTTTTTCTTGTCATCAACTTGTATGAGGTTTTCAAAAATGACCTTAGTTGAAACGTGATTGAAAATTAAACTGTGCAACTTTGCAAATTCAACTGTACACTATGAATCACATGTGCAAACAATTCCAACCACTACTTCAATAGCTTACAGCATTTCCATGGAGACCACATTTCTGGATTTGGATATGTTTCCGCTATTGTAAATATCTGAACCTTCTTTTATTTTTCACCAATTATAGCTTTTGTGTTCTGTGAAAGAAACCATTAAAGTTCTACAGTTGTAAAAACTGATTAGTGGCATTTATAAATGTTGTATCAGGTATATTTGCTGGTATGTTTGCTTATGACAAATATTTCAGCCTATATTCATGACAGTTGGTCTGAGGTAGGGAAAATTCCCCCTAATTCCAATTCATTTATAATGTTGTTGCATGAATGTTTGCATGCATGTCTGCTTATAACAAACCAAAATGTGTAATATTTATACATGGATATGACCAGGTAAATGCAGTTAATATAAATTCCCCCAAATTCCTGTTAATTTCTGAAAATTCCCATGGAAAGTTTCCAACTTTGAAAATTCCCTACCTCGGAGTGACCTGCGCCATCTGACGTGGGTGGTATGCAGGGGTTGTCCTCTCGTTTTTAGCTCTGTGCCTTTGCCACTGAGTCTTTGATGCCTCTTCCCACTCGTCCTCCCCCCATCTCTCCCCTGTGGCAGTCAACGCTGCTTGTTTTCATTTCCATCACCGCGATGCCGAGCTAGCATTATCGCCCGGGCTGCAAAAAAGAGGAAGAGGTATGACCTCTCTTAGCTCTGTGCGTTCCTTTTTAAAACATTTTTTTTGCATCATTGTTTTAGTTGTTCCCAATCTCTGAGCTTTAATCACGGACCGAGCTGGCAGATGCTTGCCTTCGGGGGACAGACACAGAAGGAGGCGGACCGCTTGAATAATTTTTGAGATCTGTAATGTGTTCTTTGTCATGTAAGTTTTGAAGGTTCACTGGATAAAGAGTATTACCACACACACACACACACACACACACACAGACACACACACACACACAGACACACACACACACAAACACACACAAACGCACACACAAGCATGGTAGCAGTCAGTCAAAGCATCGGAGAGAATCCCAAAGTGAAAAGGACGCCTCAGTGTTGCCATAGCAACTGATGCAGCCTCCTCGAGCCCGCTCAAGACCGGTTGAAAGTGTGTGTTGGGTGGGTTTCAACAAGCAAACAAAAATAAATCAGAGTGAGCCCTCTGCGTGAGTCTGTCATTGGGTGACAGCATGGCTCCTCTTGGCCGAGCTGTGCCACCACAGCAGTTAGTCATTGGCGATACCGGCCGTGGCCTCGTCGCTGCCGTGCACTATATTTAGGCATGCAGTAACTAACTTCGCATACATGGACCTTATCTCTAACTGTGGGAACGCACGGCTAACCCTTTAACCCCCGCAGCCCCTAATCTTGCACCAAAAATCATTTCCCTTTGTTGTCAGGCAGGGGGACTGGGCATCGTGCGCACAATGCGAGCGTTGCCTCTTTATTTCCTGTGCAGCTGTTTCCAATAAAAACTCAGAAACACATACACAAGTTTGTGACTACGGACTACGCAAATTCAAACTAAATAGTAATATTACAGCTATTGTCAAAAGATCCACAGTATCAGATCGCCAACAGGAAGATGGTCTTGGTTCAAAAATAGCATCATCATGCCTCATTCTATATGTGACGTAGTTTGCACACACTACAGTAGTCATAATGTGAAGGGGGGTGGGGTGGAGGGTGGGAGGTGTGTGTGTGTGTGTGTGTGTGTGTGGGGGGGGGGGGGTGTATACAAGGACAAAGGAATTACCACGATCTACATTCACAGCCAGCTTGAGCATACAAGCTGAAGATTAGTCCTGGGGAAGTTGGGGGCGGGTTGGGGGGATTGGCAGCACATCAGGGATATTCTGCAGCAGGCCATGCTTGTGGCGCTGTGCTTGGCACGGGTCTGGTAACGCTGCAGTGGGGGGGTGGCGGGCCAGAGGCCTTTCGACCTCCCTGTCTTACCCGGGGGGGCAGTGCTGCAGCTGGGTTGCCAGCCTGTACCCGAGCCCCCTCCAGTGTGCAACGTGCCTCCACCCGGGGAGGAAGTGAAAGCGAGAGCGGCAGAGGCAGACAGGGTGACGCTGGTCAAATGACAATGTGAGTGAAAGTTTTGCGAAAAAAGGGGAAGGAGAGGTGGGTGTTGGAGCCTCTTTTCTGGTTTCTGTGTGTCACGTGACACTTCTCAATGTCTCCTTCTAGCACAGCGTCTCACGATGACGTAGAAAAATCTTTAGCAGTAACCCTTAACAGTTCCTGGAGTCAATTTTTGTCCAGACATTTTTTGACCATTTAGAGGGTCAAAATCATCCCTAAACACTATATAATATGTATCTTTCAGGCTGAAGCTCATTAATAAAACTGACAAATTTAGAGATGGAACATTTTTTAGCATATATATTTTTACATCCTTTGGAAGGAGATGCTTTTCTTCTCCAGGATTGTAATAAGAGAGTTTATAAAGCGATAGAGCTATAAAAATCTGATAATCTGACAAATAGGAATGCCTCAGATGGAATGTTGCTGCTAATCATTGACCCATCTGAGGCGCTAACTGTAACAATAATAATAATAATAATAATAATAATAATAATAATAATAATAAAAAAAACATCCTTGAATTGCATTTTATTGAAATGTTTGTAATTTTTTTCAATTAAAATACTGTTGAGTTATTTCAGATATGAAAATTTCAGACTGAAGTTGATTAAAAAGAGTGAAAATATTAATATATGTTATTTTTATAGCAGTTTTTAGGGAGGGAACATTTTCCGTTCTGAGGGACGATTGAGAAAGTTTTTTTAAGGAACTATCAAGGGTGAATGAAAATAAACGGAACGCTAAATACTTTGCAGGTCGCAACGATCTCCTGCTGCACTGGATGGCACTGAATTTGGTTATTTCTGTTTGTGTGTGTGTGCGTGTGTGTGTGTGTGTGTGTGTATACATCTGCACACATTACTCTGCCATCCAAGAGCCTGCGTGTTCGTACTACATGCGATGACAGCGAATACACCCTTGTGGCTCCATCTCCTCTGGCTCTCTTTAGTCCAAGTCTTCATGTTTAAGTTCACACTTACAGAAAAAAAATACATCGCCCCTAATCCCCTTCCCCTGTGCATCACAGTTGCTCTGGGCAACCGTCACCCCATGCAGCATTTTGCACGCACACAGCCCCTCTGTTTGGGAACATAAAAAGCTCAGTGTGAGAACCTCGGTGAAGGGCAATCTCGCTGAAAACCAACGGTCGGCTCAGAGGCTAAATAGAAAGCAATGTGTTTTTTTCCTTTTTTCTTTTTTAATGTAGCATGGTCAAGATCATGTGTTGCCCGGTCTGGGTCCGTCCTGTCACACCCAAAACAATACTGGGTAACATCTGGGTTTGGTGGCTGTGAGAAATATCCGTCTTTAAATATCTAGGGATTTTTTTCCCCCCTCCAGTTGTGCAGGTAGTTTCCATTGCAGAATTAGGTTAGTGTTTTACGACTGAAAGACACAAGTGTTTGAGGCTGAACTCGGTGAGAGCACGTCATATTTTCTGGTCAACCTCAGTTTTTCTCACATACTTGTGGCCCTGCTCAGGCGCACTGAACCGGAAACTTGCAGCCACTGTCCGGCCAGTGGGATCTCTTAGTTGTCCTCCCTCCCGAAATTAGACAGCGAGGAACGGGTCACGGGAGCGAGCGGCGGCACGGATGGGGAAATGCTGAGGTATGAGCGGCTTTAACCATTGCACTGCTTTGTTAGCACTTTCTTGTCGCTGACTTGTCAGAACGCATTAACGGCAAGTTTGCTCCCGAGGTCACCACAGGCAAAGTCCTCTGTCATCTACATCGAGTATTACAAGGGAGATTGCGGGGGAGGGGGGGCGACTGAGGAGGAGATCACACACATGCTGCTGACATGAAGAGGTCTTGGTCCACTTTTTGAACTTTTTTAACCTCATAAGTCGAGGTTTCTTGCCTTCAGGAGAAAACAGATTTTTTTTTTCTTATGCTATTACATTAAAGGTCACCTTCCGAGCCAAATTAATTTTCTGAGGGTTTTCTAACAGTCCCCGTAGCATGAGTATGAAAAATTCTGTCACCTCATTTACTTGCTTTCTCCATTTTTTGCCCATTGTGAGCTGAAACGAGCGGATCTGAGAGTTGAAACTTGTGAGGTGGAAGTCACTGGCCACTCCCCCTGGCTGTAGTGGAGGCTGCTTTCGACCAGCCTCTGCATAAGATGGGCATTACTATTAGCAGGAGCTAGCGTTAGATAAATGGTAGTAACTGAAACTGGTTGCAATGAAGTACTAAAGCTGAATTTGCGGGAAAAAACTTTTAAAATAATGTTTTTGGGAATCTGGAAATTGTGTCAAATACCCCATAGAAGGTGACCTTTAATTACTTCAGTTAATGTTCATTTTGCATTCGTGATTCGACGTGTTCTTGGTTTGCGGTTATGTTTATACGAACTACGCCGCAATGTAGTGTGCAATCTCATGTTAGCTATTTAAATACTGCGAGCTGTCGCGAGTCTTGTTCACTCCGGCTGTCCGGAGTACGGACGGAGTGGGCAGGTGATGACGGACGGCAGAGCACTGAATGTGGCTGGAGGCAGTGGAAATCCCGGGTCAGGCCGACGTCTATAGATATCTGATTGAACATTTACACAGTTAAAAAAAAGAATACTCATGCCAGTGTCACCTCCCAAGTGTCCTGTTCTGGAACCAAAAGTCCATGCAGGGGTTAAAAGGTCAAGGTTACTGTGACCTCACCAAATCTGAACGATTACAACTCAAAAAACCTAGATGCGGACTGTCAATCAAGATCATACAGACCCCTAATACACTCGATAATAAGTGTATATTTATTCAGCAAAAACATATTTCTCACCAACTTTTTGTGCATGGAGGCAGACGTTCCTAAGCAACAGTTGGACCCTTCTGGACACGAAGTCATCCAGCAGCTCCCAGGCTCACATTTTAAATTGCAAAAAATAAAAGTTAAAATGCTGGATTGCGTTACCTCTCTGCTTTAATCTACCTGAGCGGATCAGAAGTTGGAAACCACTTCAAGTTTACAGAAATGAAAATTGCAGTGATCCTCGCTTTCCCTTTGAAAGTCAATTTCCCCAAAAAGTGCAGTTATTATTTTAATGTGAAAAATATCAAATAGTGAGGCTTGAAGTTTGACTTGAGTTCGGGTTACAGCTCTGGAATTAGTCTTGGAAATGAAAAAGAGATTATGAGTTTCGCCGAGGTTTGTGTCGTGACTGAACCTCTTGAACCGCTCTTAATCACTTGCACATCTGCGTCGTATATCATCAGGACAGATTATTCCATGTTTATTGTACTCTCTTTTTTGGGGGGTGGGGGGCGGGGTGTTTCTCACCTCGCCGATGGGGTATGTGTGTGTATGTGTGTGTATGTGTGTGTGTGTGTCGGCGGGGTCGTCAACTTTAACTGTGCTGTGTTTGCTTTGCTTTGCTTTGCTTTGGCCCGGTTCCTTTCCTCCTCACAAGCTCAGTGTGTGTATACGTGCAAGTAGGGTCACTGCTCAAAAGGAAGTGTGTGTGTGCAGGTAAATAAGTGGCAGTGAGGGGGGGTGTGTTTGTAACGAGCTGGTTCATACTTTTCAAAATGTATTTTTTATATATGTTATAATTTAATGCATCACAATCACAATGTAACCCTTTAGAAGCCAGTTTGGATCATATATGCCACATGAACAGGGATTTTTTTTTTAAATTTTTTTTTTAA
>CAESWR010000249.1:810987-834239 GCA_903171835.1 Mullus surmuletus | reverse complement strand
CGCACGTTCTATTGGCAAGGAATCTTGGCCTTTGGAGTGCAGGAACAACTTGTCTACATGGCCAAATGCAAGAACAACACCAGGCAACGAGAAATAGTGCCAAGTAGTGGTGGGTCAGTACCAGCACCAAAGCGCAAAAGAAGGCGACTGCTAACCGGGCTGTTCATTATCCGCTGTGAAATGACGTGCATTGCGTCATGACGCTCTCCATGCATTGGTGGTTTGATTGGGGTAACCCAATGGATTACAATTATGTAAACGGGTTATTCCAAATGTTTCAGTAACCGGAATATGTACCTTAACTTATTGGCTACATTTTCATGCAGTCAATAACCCGTTTACATGCGTGAGCAATCAAACCAGCACTGCATGGAGAATGTCTTGACGAAATCAACCCCGCTGTGTTGGGCAGTAGTAATGGGTCTTTGCCCCAAAAGCTCGGCCATTATAATATGTCGAGGGGAAGGTAGATGGGTCGGTCCCGCTGGTACTGTTTTGTTTCTTGGCTTTTTTTATTTTTATCAATGGCTATGTTAATAGCCATTGATAAAATCCTCTGTGTTTCAGCGTCAGACGGGCTTGTCACAACGATTAAGTCATGCTCCCGCTCCACCACAGTTCCAGTCTGTGCACGGCTAGTGAGGTTTTTGGAAAAATATTTGTCAAAGTAATTTATATGTTAGCCCGGTGGCGGCAGCGGCGCTAGCGTTGAGGATTGTGAGGCAGAATTATTGCTCTTGGCAGTTTGCAGGGAGATGGAAAACCAACCGTCGTTATTGGTTTTTATAGGAGAATTAAATATATTTTAATGAGAGATTTTATTCATAACTTATATTTAGATGTAATCCTCAAACTATGAGTTTTGCATATTTGTTCTCCGCAGCTCCCATTTGCGCTCGCGGCGGCCGTTGTCTGCTTTCTCCTTTTGCGGAAAATTGAAATTAAAGACGCAGCCAGTTGTTAAACACACACTCGGCTCGACCCAATTTCCTGTCATGATTAAGGAGCAGTGTACTTTGTAACTGCCCCAAAACCACGAGCACGACAACGGTTGAGTAAAGCATTTCTGTGTAATCTCACTTTAAACTGTTGAAATGAATCATAAGTCACCGCGTGTCTGCATGTTGCTCCGTGTTCTCAGGCTTTGCGGCACCTCGCTAACATCCCTGTCACTTGTCTCCCTTTGTGTGTGTGTTTGTGTGTGTGTGTGTGTTTGTGGTGTGTGTGTGTGTGATGACGAGCCGTGCTAAGTTGTTTTCTGTTTTGTCGAGGTTCAGTGAAAGCATCTTGCACCTTGGCAAGCAGCTGCAATCCCTCTAAAGCTTTCTAATGCTTTTCAAAGCCTTGAACGCTTTTTTTTTTCAAAGGAAAGCTGCCATAATGTGTTTTTTTGTTTGTTTTTTTAAACCAAAAGCAAATAATCAAATCTGAAAAGGCTGGTCAGGTAAAAAGTGATACTCAAGCCTTTTGAGTGAGTTATAAATAACTAAGAGGAATGCTCTTTGCTCTGCATTATAGGCCGTGAATTACTAATCCACTTTCCTTCCTTTCCACTCTGACACACACATGCACACACACACTCCGTATGATGTGGGAGCTCTTATGCCCTGGCTGTCAATAATCTGTACTACCAAACTATAAAGTAACCTACATCTCTCTGTACCTGGTGGACTATAATTCATAATGTATTAGGTCAGCCCATAATTCATAATTAAATCCCGGGCTCCCAGTTTATCAGCAGCTTTATCATCAATTTGTGATTGTGGGCTCGGCTGGTGTGTGTGAGAGGTGAGGCTGCTGACCCGATTATTGGAAAGTCAAAAAGGCTGGATGCAACGGGAGGCATAAGGTGTGCGCGAGATAAAGGTCATTTGACCTCGATGGCAACCTCATTTGGCTTTTAATGTAGAAACATCAACTGTCATTCAAAAACGAGGGCCTGTGTTTGTGTCTGTGTGTGTCAGTTATAAGTGCAGTAAATCAAAACCATTATCCTTTATGGATCCATCAGTATGAGCCAAAATGACTAAATGAGCTGTGGTGAGAGTGTGGTTATGAAAAAATTCTTTCATCCATACTGGTTTTTATGATTTTATATACATATTTGATATACACATGATCTTCAGGAAGGATTAAGAGAGTTTTATTTTTATTTGCTGTGTTCAGGTTACATTAAAGGTACATCATAATCTCGTCGCGTCTCCTCAGAAGCCTTTGAAAAGTCTGAGTGCTGAAAGCATTAACCCACCCCCATGCCGGCGGAACCTCCATGGCGCATCTGAAAGAGCTTGGATGGTTTTTCCCCCGGTGTCCATTCACACGTGTCATTCAAGGGCAAACGTGGAAATTAATTGATTGTATTGATTGGATTTCATGATTATGTAGTTGGGTCAGTGCATTCCGGAGAGGTATCCCATGGGAAAATTGCGGTTCCATTGAAAAGTTCTGGCATAAAAACCTCAAAACACACCATGTCGGAGACATTTTAGCTTCACAAAGTCATTTTTTAGCAATTTTGTTTGTGGTTTGGAGCAGCCTGGGACGGACAGCTGACGTTGACAATGATGGTGATGATGATGATGATGATGATGATGGTCATGATGGTTACAATGTTGTGACGTATCGGTGCCAAATCTGAAGCGAATCCCGAACATCTCATCTCCATGCGTCTATTCTTGTCTCCGAGCGGCCGTCTGCCTTTACAAGTCCACCCACTGAGTCAAATGAAACCTTCATGCAGTGGAAAACAGAAAGTGCTCCCACCCAGTTGGCCCGTATTAAAATCCCACATCGGCCTACTTCTTGCTTTCGAAACCTATTTTGTGTTGTTATTGTTGCTAATTGAGTCGAATTTTCCCCCGGCCTTATTCTGACGTGGGATTACAGAGGCCTTCTCATAGGGTTAGGATGCTTTGACCAGTTCTGTTCCTTGGTGACTTTGGCGAGCACCACGTTTGGCTCAGCTTGGTGTGTTTTTAGTGCCTCCGTGTCGTTATTGCTGAGCCTGCCTTCGAGCAGGGGTGCACACGGGAGGGGGTTGCACCCCTCATGGACCAATTGACACGCTAAGTGCCCTATCTGGAGGCAAAAACACGCGCTAAAGTGCCCACCTGATTGGCAAAACACACCAAACTGCAGTCTTGGGTCCCAAAAAATCCACTGAACTGTCCTTTTGGCTGGTTAAAACATAATAAAATGCTCTCTGGGGAGGCAAAACCAAGCGCTAAAGTGGCCCCCTGGTTGTCAAAACACACTAAACTGCCCTCTTGGCTGGTTAAAAGCATGCTAAAATGCCCTCTTAGGTGGAAAAAACGCGCACTTAAGGGCCCTCTTAGGCGAAAAAAGCACGTGAAAATGTACCCCTAGATGGACAAACACACTAAACTGTCCTCTTGGCTCGTAAAACATGATAACATTTCTTCTTGAGGAGGCAAAAACGCGTGCTTGCACTGTTTTCTTTCTTTTCACCCTGCCCTTCTAAAAGTCTATTCACGCCACTATCGTAGAATCAAAGTTTTCCTCAAACTTTGAGGTATCCAATGATGTACTACAGATGTATGCTGATATTATTAAATACATGATACACTAGTCTATTACTGTATTATTAATATCTTCAATTGAATTCAATCCTCAAAAACTAGAGCTCACACACACACACACACACACACCTCATTTATCTAAAACCTCCATTACTGGCACTGATTTAAAGTTTAAATGATCACTGCTGTGTTCTGTTTGTGCTTCATCTAAAGGTCAGCAGTGCCAGGGCCGATACATGCATCTTCTAAAGATCAAAATTAGAAACCTGAAACTGCTAATTCAGCTTTTCACTCCAATTTACAATTGGGTTGAAAATGAGGTGGTTATGGGGGGTGGGACTCTTAAAACTTTCTTCTTTTGGGCAGAATCCACAGATCTGCACTCCTCCATTGGCAGTGTTTAACATAAAAACCAAACCAAACAAAAAAAAAACCATCAGGTAGCAGCTTCTCATCGTCAGGCCGCATCAGCTTTCACTAATGAATGCTGATCCCGGGAGCTATTCGGCGGTTGCCCAAAAATGTAATCTCCTTGTTGTCTGCAGTGAAATGATACATCAAATCTGCAGTGGATTATGTCATTTCAGTCTGTGAGATTCTCCCGCAAAACTTTTAACTGACAATCCCAAATAGCATATTGTAAGAATTTAATACGTTTCATTTCAATAATACAAACCAATCAATCTACTTCATTGTAATCATGGGCATTTAAATTCACTGGATTAAAAGCTTGTCAAGTACGCTCTGTCTACTTTCCAATGATATATTATTTGTATAACACATCAGCGTTTCATATCTTCTGCTCCTATATGTGGACGGACTGCGTCCACGGGCTTGACAGGGACGGTGACAAACTTCCTCCAGACGTCCCTTATCTGCGTACTGTTGTCGAAATGAAATACCAGGGTTCCATCATTACAGTGGCAGCTGCTGGTCTTTCAAAGAGCGGAAGCTCATTGTCGGCCTATATCATAAAATTAGTCAATTTATTTATTTTAATTATGTTAAACTGAAAGAAGGGTTAGTGTAGAGACTTACAGTGTAAGAAATGAAGAATGGAAATGGTCAAGCAATTTTGCCAGGCAAATACCAAAAAGTGGGTTGCGGTTTGTCTTTTGACTTCACTTGGAAGGAGCAATGTAATGATTGGATTGAGGTCCCAATGCTCAGTGACGGTATAGATCTCTAAATAGCTGTCAATCAAAAAGGGATTCAGCCTTTCAACTGATCCTCAATTTGTCATGCGGAAGCCCAGTGTCCAGACAAGCTGGGGCTCCGCCCACTGCTCCATTCACCCCCAGAGAGGCTGAGTGTCCGGGGGCGGGACCAATTCCTGGCATTTATCCAATGACCGTCGAGTTTCGAGACAATAAAAAAAGAAAATTGTTGCATGCGGTCCCAGTGAAGTACGATGCTCTGGCTTTGACGGGCAAATGCACTGACGATATGTGAATGTATGGGAAGTTAACAAAATCAAATCAGTCGACTTGTGATATAAGTAGCTGATTCTGAACGAACTCATCTTTGAGATGAATGTGTTCTAACGCATTTGTAGTCAATGATATATTAACGCAGCAGTATTTATTTGACCATTTAATTCTTGCAGTCTTAGAGAAATTACCTCTGCTTCATTACTATCTTAGATACCTGAGATAGTACCAGATATCTGTTTTTTATTATATTAGAATTATTCCAACAATATTGGCTTGCTGCTCCTACCCTGCGGCAACCTGGGTGCGTCAGCTGCAATGAACAAATTCTTTCAACCTGAGAGTCTGCGTAATCATGGCCTCTGCGTGGATGCTCATGAATAGGAGAATATAATGACTTCTGAACGGAGTCGAGTGCTGGTGCATACATGGAGCACCTCAGCAGGAGAATTGAAAGAAGTCGCCGCTCCTGCTCTTTGTCTTTCCTTTCCCCCGCACACCTGGACCGGTGTTAATGCATACCGAGCAGCGTCCTCATCGGCCATCTGTTGCTGATTCACCCTGGAAGGCCCTCTGATTGTGAGTCAGAGCCCCCCCACCCCGGCGCCCCTGCCAAACACCTCCTATGCTTCAACCAATGGCTCTGTCTGCCCATACAGACACCGGCCTTTAAAACACAAACCTGCGCATGGTTGGACTCTGACCGTCTGGCGCATCCAGTCGGGTCCGAGAGTGTTTGGCGCTTTTCCAGAACATGGCATCGGGTCCACTCAACTCGGAGAGTTTTAAATGTTCCAAGCAGCTGTGAGCGCTGACCACCGTTGCAGCTGCATGATAACATCTATCCCATATATCCCCTCAGCACCACAAAAAAAGTCCCATTCCAAAGTTTCAAAATATTTAGTTTAGCTTCTCTTCAGGCATTCGTTTAAGTCAAATGTTTCCATTACTTAAAGTTAAACCATATATTTACCTCAGCACTATCATCAACACTTACCAACTAACTTGACAAGACTTTTAGACTCCCAATCTAGAAATGTTGTCTCCATGGAAACGCTGTAAGCTAGTGAAGTAGTGATTGATGATGATCAAATGCACTTAGAATTGTTTGCACATGTGATTCATGGTGCACAGTTGAATTTGCATTCAGTCTTGTTGTTTCAACCAGATCATTTTTGAAAACCTCATTCAAGTTGATATCCATCACATTGGCAAGTTGGTATCACGTCTTCCATCACACCCTCTCCTGAAGCAGCTCCAGACGGGCCCACCCACCGCTCCGCTGGGAGTTCACAAGGACCAGAGCATCCCGTGTTTGTGCGCAAACGTCTCCAAGACTTGTCTGTCACGGCCGATTCGAGCTGTAAAAGTACCGCTGAGAGTGTTTAAACGCAGCATTTTACACACTGTTCTCCCCTCGCATGTATTCAGGACCTTCAGACGCGCCCGGCGTTCTCGCAGCAAAACTAATTTGCTGCAATAAACTTTTACTGTACATTGTTATGGCGTCTGCCCTTTCTTTAGAACTCAGAGGTTTGGTCAGAAAAAAAAATAACGGAGGGAAAAGGGTCTGTGATGGTGAGCACGACTGCGTTGCAGGACTCATTACAAGTGAATGCATCAGTGGCAGAGAAAAAGCTTTATCTTTTACAGTGCTGTAAATGCAGAGTGAAGTTGCGCGCTTATTGGCTTCTCTAATTAAACTGGGAGACAGAGGACTAGTTAAAAACAGGCCTCGTATGTGATCCCGCGGGCTCGCAGGCAGCCGGTACGTTGTTGTTCAGGGATAAAGAACTATATTTCCACAAAGAAGCAATCTCACACGTTCCAAAATTTAAGCCATTTATTCAGTACTTTGAAGCAGTTTTGACCATAAACTGTGAGCGCATGATGAAATACGCAAAGCACTTCTCCCTCCTGTAGTGTTGGTGCTTCCCTTTGTTGACGCACACTGTGTCCTCACACTCAGCTTGGGTTCCAACTCGCATCTGCACCACACGGTCATTGTGTTGATGCATGGCAAGCCATAGAGAATGGCGGCGGTTCCATGGCCACCGGCACGAGGCGGCAGAGCACATTCAAAGTTCCCCACATGGCTATTATTCCGGACGGTGCTCCGAGACGTTTGATTTGGGATGCAACTATGAATCGGCGACAGTCGAGCATTGAACAGCGGCAGAGAGAGTCGGTCATATTGGAAAGAGGAGGCAGCAAGATGACAGACTGAGTGAAAACGAATGTGTGGAGAGGAGGACCCAACAGCTGATGATCGAACATTAACATGAGCTAGAACCGCAATTCACGTGAAAAATAAATGTCTACTTCAAGGTGAGAACCCTGCTGCTACCAACTGACCTTTAACCTCTCTTAGATTCCCTGCCTGGCCTTTAAAGGCCAATCGGGAAATGCTGGTTCGTGACGCGGGTTCATTTTCCCTGAGGATGGAGCTTCATTTGAATGAATCGTGCTTTTAAATTGCTTTGATCCCTTCTCCGGTGTGGAGCTCCTCAGAGAGGACAACACTTTCCTGGATTACTCTTCCTGTTTGATATTTCGTTAGAATTTTTCATTTCAGACATTTTTTGTCCAGAGCATTCTTTATCATTAAGCCATTTTGACTGCAGAACGAACTGGCATTTAGAGGTTGAAAATCCACCAAAATAATTAATATTTGATATATATATTTCAGGCTGAAGTTGATCAAAAAGATTGACTCATTTAAAGTTTGTTAGTCTTACAGCAATTTTTAGAGAGAGGGACGTTTTTCATCCTAAATATGTTTAAAATGCATGCATTTCATGATTTGGAAAGCGCAGTAAGAAGAAAAAAAACAAAGAAAATATGGTAAAAGCACCAAAAATGAGAAAAACACGAGGCGTACATTTGTTTTTCCTTTGCATGGAGTGAAGGAGTGGATCATTTTAGAAGAGCGATTGATGTGATTTGAATGTGAATGGCAGCTGCCCGTGTTGGCAGCCCGCTCGTCGTTTTTTCCCACACATGCACCGTCACGCTTTAAATTTGAACCCATCAGCTGTTTCACACGCTGCACTAAGACACACACACATTTGCAAATGGATCATCTAACTGGGTTACCGCAAAAACAACTACTTACCCAGTGAGCGCTCCGCAACCACAAAAACATTCACAAACACTCAAACGCACTCGAAGCCCACACATCACCTGATCCATATGCATTTCCATCTATCCATCCACCTGTATGCAGCACAGACAACCGCCACTTCACATTTCTCCATGCACATTCCCTGTGTGTGTTGTCACGAGTCACCCAAGTGGCATACATATGACTGACTGCAAACTGGCCCTTTGAACTAATTGAATGGGTGGTGGGGGGGTCAGGGGGGACCGCACGTATAAATATCCATATGATGGATGGACAACCTCCACCTGCAAGTCCACATAACTCCCATACTTATCCCCAGCCCTGATTACCCTCCTGTCCTTGACAATTTGGAGGTGTAGGGTAGCAGGCAGAAATCAGGCAGCAACGCAAGGCCAAAGGTCATGTTTTATTACAAAAATAAACAAGCATTAATAAGAAAGTAGCCAAAACCCACACCAACATATCACAGAAGAAAAATGTTTACAGAATTCTTGAAACTTTCTCTTGTTTTTAGTATTTTTGTGTTTTTAGTCAAATGCTTGTGTTTTTTGTGGTTACGGATAAATAATAGAAAAAAACACACCATACAATTGATGTCCAACAGATTTACCCATACACAAGACAAAGAATGTGAAATAGAATTGACTCAGCACTGTGCGCCCTCTGCTGCCCCCGCTGGTCATTACTGGATACTCAGACTTTGTTTATTGTCCCGATGTCTGGCGTCCAATTGCTCTTAACAGGAGGGATATCTAAAGGAAAAACAAAAATTGGGAACAACTTTGAATTAGATACAGTTTTGCTCATCTAACATCTGATAGATGTAAGACAAGTCGGAGATGGTTCCAAATTTCCTCAAACCCTTGATTTTAACCAAAGGTATTGAGAGACTAAATTGATAGAGAGTTGCATGATATTGGTGAGGATGTTTTTTGTCGAGACACTTTTTATTTCAAGTCATTTTGGTGGTGCTGAATGAATTTACCTACATTTTTCTAAAGGATATTCATTTATTTATTTATTTTTTAATTCTGGTGTCTGTTCTCAAATTATCCTTAAAGTGGCTGCAGACAAACTCTCCCATTAGTTGCCTAAAATTCAATGTTGCTGCTAATCATTGACCCATTTGAGTCTCTCATAGTAATAATATTTAAATCCTTCTTGAATTGCATTCTGTGGATATTATTGGAGTTTATGTAATTGTTTTTCACCCATAATAATATTTGATATGTACTGTATACATTTCAGGCTAAAGTTGGTTATAAAGATTGACTCATTTAAAGTGGAAAGAAATATTAACATATGCCATTTTTACAGCAGTTTTTAGGAAAGGGACATTTTTCATCCTGAGGGACTATTGAAGAAGTTTTTTATAAGGAACTCTCAAGGGTTAAATGTTTTTATTTCTGTTTTGAAGTTTTTCAGTTTAATGATATTTTTAGATGTGTCAGATTGCATGTTTAGACACTGAGGGGGCCTTTTTTGCTACGATTTATCAGAAAATATAGACCAAAGCCTTTATAAACCTATTGGACACGCGGATAATTTAAGAACATGTGCTCTCGAAATCGAATTCATGTGCCGACGTATACTGTGAATGTGCTTGTGGCTATCTTTGATTGTCCAGGCTATTCTTACCTGCCTGGGATTAAAACCAATGTGTTATCAAAATTAAGGCAGATTAACCAGATGGGTTAATCACGTCAACTAACGATGTGTTTACCAGGAGAGACGAACTTCAGAAGTTCTTGGAGTGAACTGTTGGACGTGAAATCAAGGCTCTCAACTGCAACCCAGATCTCCATGCTCCTCTCACTGCGCTATTCTAATGCCACTGCCTTTAATCCTCTGGTTGGGGCAAAATATACCGTATATATCATGCAAATATAGAATATTCGTTTTATGTAGAGGCTGAAGCTGCCACAGGATAGCTTAGCAGCAGGGGAGACAAAAATGCAAGAGGAGAGAGCGTGTGTGTAACCAGCAGGCTTCATGCAGATCGAGGGACACGCGGGGGGAGAGGCACGGCAGACAGTGGGCATTCATTCGCTCAACATCCACAGCCTTAATTAGAGGCCTAATTACACAGGGAAATGGGATGCCAGGGGAGAAAAGGGGGTGGGACGAGGGAGAGGAGGGATGGTGTGTGTGTGTGTGTGGGAGCAGGGGGTTTCATGCTTCAGAATGGCAGTGCTCAAAAATAGACCCCCGCCCTCTAACTCACCGCACCGCCTTGCATCTCGTCATCTGCACCACGTGACCCACCGGGGGACCGGAGCGCAGCAGCTGTGAGGGGTGCCGGATTGGGCCCCCGTGTCAGGGTCGACCCTGCCCAGATGCAGCCCACCCCTTAGATCCTCAAACCAAGTTAGTTTGATGCAAAGTTTTTTGAATTTCAGCCATGGCAGCAGTCTCACATCGTCAGAGCTTTCGATTTCAACGTGTGAACAGGAAGCTGTCAGTCAGCTTTGAGGTGGTTGCTGCTCGAGGTCAAATTAGATACGAAAGAAGACGTAACAGTGGCTACGTCTACATGCAATAATCCTAACCGGAATAATAGCGATAACCCGGTTGTGCACGGCGATGAAAACACCAACAACCCATTTGAATAACCGGAATATGCTCATACTACCGGAATATTTGATCATGTGTCTGGCAATTGAGATATTGCCATCGAAAGGAACATCAATTTGTGTTCTGCGCATGTTCTACTGGCAAAGTATCTTGGTCTTTTGAGTACAAGAACTACTTGTAAACATGACCAAACACAAGAACAACACCATGCCACAACAAATAGTGTCAAGTACTGGTGGTGGGTCAGTACCAGCACCACAGTGCAAAAGAAGGCTACTGCTAACTGTCTGTTTATTATCCGCAGTGCGGTTGTTGTTGTTTTGGATACAGTAAGGGGAAGCATGATGTTTTTCAGTGCCTCGAGATGTTCTCCACGCATCGCTGGTTTGATCAGGATATCTCAATTGATTGGTATAAACGTGTTATTACAAATATTTCAGTAACGGGTACATGTGCCTTAACCCAAATAGTGGCTACGTTTACATGCAGCCAATATTCGGGTTAGGCTACATATTCCGCCTATTGAAACATCGGGAAATCTGTTTACATGCGTGAGCAAACAGGATTATTCCTGTATACATGGTGATTGTAATCAGGTGGGATATTCGGATCGAACCAGTGATGCATAGAGAACGTCTCCACGACATCTACCCCTGTTTTGGGCAGAAGTAATGGGTCTTAGCCCCAAAATCTGATCTTATATCAAACTGGGGGAAGGCAGATGGGTTGGACTGGCTGGTACTGTTTTATTTCTTGGCCATGTAGTAAACCTTTTTCAGCGTCTTCCTTGTTCTATTCGCAAGGAATCTTGGTCTTTTGAGTACACACTTGTGAACATGGCCAAATGCAAAAACAGCACCACGCGACGAGGAATAGTGTCAAGTACTGGTGATGGGTCAGTACCAGCACCAAACCGGGCTGTTCATTATCCACTGTGCTGTTGTTGTTGCTTTGGATACAGGAAGAAGAAGCAGATATGACGCGCATTGCATTATGACGTTATGTGCGTCAAGACATTATCCGTGCGCTGCTGGTTTGATCGTTACATCCAAATTGAATAACCCTGTTTGCTCACACATGTAAACAGGATATTCCAAATGTTTCAGTTACTGCAATATGTAGCTTAACCTGAATATTGACTGCATGTAAACATAATAAGTGCCTTGTGTGTCTTGATTTGGAGCACTACAACAAATGCATCATTAAGTCAGCAAACAGCATAAAAAAATAATTTTCATAATAGATAAAGGTAACCCAGCGATGTTAAATAATCTATGTCGAAGAGGGGCTTAATTTAGGAGAAGTGACCCTTAGAACGCCGCACCCGCCTCCGCTGCTGCATTTTAAGCAGGGCAGCTACTGTAGCTGTACCTTTGTGCAACTGCAGAGTAGTAAATAATGCATATCAGCTACAGTTTGAGTTTGAGTGTTCGCGTGCATTGTTTCTTCAGTCTGCTAAAGTTGCTCAAATTGAAGTAAAAATAGTCTAAACGAGACAAGAACCTGTTGCACGTCGCTGCCAGTCGCAGTTTAGCATTCTCTGAGATATTTGCATTACCTTCCTTGAGCTCACACGCATTTTATTTTTTTTTATCACTTGAACCCGCTGCAAACCATCTTCTCTCTTTCTCACCCCCTCTTCCGATTTTGCCACTTCAACAGGTCTCCATTTCTCTCACCCTGCCCCCAGCCCCTCCCACCTTGGCCCCTCTGAATTCAACCAAGCTAATTTCCCAATGCAGACATCTCTTAATTATTAACACAGGCGTTAATGGAAGCCTTTGGATCTTTAAAAGCCTGACAAATCATCATCGTTGCACGCGTGTGTCCTTCCGAGAGCCCTAACGGCGGCGTCAGCAGCGGTTCCTAATGTCGCTCCCGACTTGCTGCCTCAGTCCTTCGGCGGCAGTGAACATGCTGATGTGTCTGTCACTGAAATATTGATAAAGACGGTAGCTCCAGTAGGTCTGATGTAACTATCTAGCACACGACTGAGATGACAGAGAAGTGTTGTGCATATACCTGCCCAGTGACATCCTTTTGAATTGTACCACTAAATGAACAGTCATAAGGGTTTTTTGAAATGCATTAAAGCACATGCTTCACTGATTGTGGGTATAACAGAATAAATCAAAAATGAATTCAATTTTGAGACTTAAGTAGGCCGAGAACATCCGCTTCACTCTCTTGTTATTGAAAGTACATCAGGAGCTGTCAATCTAAATACAGTTTAAGTGCAACATTGACACATCGGGCCACAGACCAAACTTCAGGAGAGTCAATCAAAGCATCCGACAATGCTTAGCAACCCAATCAGGGGTCAATAAAGTTATCACTCGAGCTGTGTGACATTTTAACACCAGGGGAAAACAACGTCGCCTCCGGCTCCCGACGGTGGTGATGTCATCGTCTGCCTTGGGTGGGGTGACACCTTCCAGCAGTATGATGTCATACCCAGCAACCACATATAAAAATGCAGACATGGAAACATGCATGTTGCAAAGTCGTCCATTTTCCAGTTTTGTGTGATTCAGCCACACACAGACACAAGCAAAAAAAGTGCTTCTGAGTCATTAACATCTCAGTTGGAAAGACAGCTGTTTTGTTCGCAGTTGCTACACATTTCGAACAAAACCTCCAAGCCAAATTGCAAAATCATGGAGAGACAGATTGGAAAAAATTGCATGTTGGGAACAAGATGGTTTGGAACACTAATGACAATGCTATTATTTATAATACCTACCTATCTATCTATAGATATCTATCTATCTATCTATCTATCTATCTATCTATCTATCTATCTATCTATCTATCTACATGCCAGTACCCTTGCAGATTAATTCAGGCTTTTCTGTGCAATTCCTCTTTCATTTTTTGCCTGTGTTCCGTCCTCCTCCACCTCTTCCACTGCGCAGTAATTGCTATTTTTCAGAAGGATGAAGGGGCAAGGTGTGTGTGAGTGTGTGTGGCCACTGAATAACTGAACTGAGTAAGTGTACTACTCAACAAGTGCAGCTTCTGTGGAACCTGACAGGGAAGCTAAATTCAACCTGAGCGAGGCAGTAATCTGTCAAATTGCTGCTGAAATTCCCTCTAAAGATAGATGCTGATCTTCCACAGAACATGAACAGGCCTTCTGCATCAGCCCTCTGACACCGCCTGACGAGCTGTCAGACCTCAGGTAGCGTAGATGCACTCCTACCAGACTCATAATCCATACATATTGCTATGAAATGCCTAACCTAACCGCATCTGAATGCAGGCAATGATGGCTGTAATCTGCAATGTTACAAAATACACAACACACTCAACACTGAAATAGAAGATTTTCCATAATCGCAAATCATTATATTATATTATATATTATCCCATGTTATATACCTTGTAACGTGTTATACACCTTATATAATTAACAATTTTTGTTTTTATGAGTGCACATAGAAGGGAGAGAGGAAAGAAGGAAATGCAAACAGCAATGGAGTTTGAGATGAATCGACTGCTTCGACTGCGTTTTCTTTTTTTCCCAATTAAATTACTGTAGGGTTACTTAAAGAAAGTGGGATTCACAGGGTTAAAATCCACCAAAATAATTAAAATGTATCATATAGTCTATGTATTTCAGGCTGAACTTTAAAAAGATTGACAATTTAAAGTGGAAAAAAATGTTAATATATGTTATTTTACAGCAGTTTTTTGGTAGGGGACATTTTTCATCCTGAGGGATGAGAAAGTTTCTTTAAGAAACTCTTAAGGTTGAAAACGAAATAGTAGAAAAAACAAAACAAAATAGAATATCATCTTGGTTGATAATCTTATGCTGGCAAAACCAATCTTGTTTCCGTTAACATTGTGGTCCAGGCACAATAAAAAAAACACACACACATCCCAAGATAGTTTGTGGGACGTGTGTTTTTTCTCATGTCTTCTCACGACCGTCACTTCAAGAGAACATAGGACAATTTAAAGAGAAGTGCCTTTTTTACAGTTTTTACTATATTTGTAGGATAAAATACAATCATTTACTCACCCATATAACCTATGTGTCACTAGAAGTCATTTGGAAAATATTTAGATCCAGCGAGAGCAATGTATATCCATATAATGGGAGTGAACGGGGCACAGAGAGCGCAGCCTCTAATGCTGCCACGAAACCAATATTTTGGCATGATTTGCTAGTGTTGTTCCCCTTTTGAGTCCGGGGTCAACTGGGCTGTGGTAGAGACTTTTTTTCGTGTACTAAAAATACCCAATATCGTATTTCATCCTACAAATGAGGTGAAAACTGTAAAAATGGCACTTCTCTTTAAATTGTCCTATGCTCTCTTGAAGTGAAGGTTTATGATGTACAAAACATTAAATTAAGAAATCATTATCTGCATATAAGTTATAACCTTTTTTTTTTTTTTTTTTTAAATTTTCATGTTACTTATCTCGTTTAAGGTCTGTAATATTCAGGGGGACTCCTCTCTCTAGTAGAGCGTCTTAAAGGTGATGTTGATGTCTGCAATGCAGGTGGGTCACTCTGAGAGGGCCCAGGGGTTGGAGAGTCAGTCAATTGTTCTGGCTCCACAGGACATGGTGTGCTCATAGCCTGCAGGCCAGGATTTCCACCGAGCTACCACCTCCCGATCTGGTCGACATGCCTCCTCACAATCTGTCTATTTCCCACCAGCACTTTATACGAGAGAGGGCCTGTACAGGACTCAATTTCTCCAGGTATCCATTTGGGACCATAAGCATCTCAGTACGTTGGCTCTTTCAGCCAGCCCATTGGATGAAGGGTGGAAAGGGGCTGAAGTCACATGCTTTATGCCATCTTTAGACATGAAATCAACAAACTCAGTACTGGTAAAACAGGTAGCATTATCACTCACTAGCATCCGTGGTAGACCATGCACACTGAAACTTCAGTAGTTCCATGAGTGGTTGCAGTTTTCACTGGGTATACATCCATCGACTTAGAATGGGAATCAATTAAAACCAAAAACATCTTACCCAGAAATGGACCTGCATAATCAACATGTAGTCGTGTCCAGGGCTTCTCTGGCCAATCCCAGGGTGGGGGGGGGCTGTAGCGGGAGACCTGCTGTTCTGTTGACATGTTTCACACTGGTGAACCTCCCTCTCCACATCTGGATCCATCTGTGGCCACCAGATGTACGACCGGGCCAGATCCTTCATCTTTGACATCCCTGGGTGAGACTTGAACAGCATTCTTCTACCTTGGGTAGGAACGATGACTCGAGCACCCCACAGAACACATCCATCTGACCACCTCTTACACTGAGCTCGCCCCCACATGTGAAACAAGGCATGAATTCGGGCTACGTTGTTGAAGGCCAACCCTGTAGCATATATTCATGCACTTGTGATAATATCACATGTTTAACTGTCCAGTGTCTTACTTGTTCTCTGGTCACCAGCGCATCATCAATTCCATCTAGCATCAGTACCAAACCCTGTTCTTCCTCAGGAGGGTGTGTCTCCGGCAACCTGCTGAGGGCATCCGCATTAATATGCTTCTTACCAGGCTTGTAGACAATATGATAGCCGTAAGTACAAGACACCGTCTGAGGAACAGGTTTATTCTCATTGAACAGGGAGATCAGTGGCTTGTGATCCAGCACAATTGTAAAATTAGCCGTTTATGGATCCTTTGAATGCCAAAAATCACAGCTCACGCCTCTTTATCCAGCTGTGAATAGTGCCAATGTTTGAGATACAAACCCGACTGGTTTTTCTGTTCCATCATCCATTTTGTGGGACAACACTGCCCCCACGCCATATGGTGAGGCATCACAAGCTAATAATAAAGGCCTCTCTCCAGAATAATGCTCCAAGACGCAGACTTTAATAAATCCTTTGACCTTCTGAAGGCTCTTGCCTGAGAGTTCCCCCACCTCCACATCACATCCTTCCTCAGTAGATATTTTAAAGTGGCCTGCAATGTGGAGAGGTTTGGAAGAAAACAATTAGAATATTTCAGCAGGCCCAGGTAGACCTTCAGTTCTGTCACATTGGTGGGGGTGGGAGCATCAACAACAGCTTTTTACCTTTGCCTCCACAGTGTGCACTCGTTTAGCATCCACTCTATGACCCAGATACCAAACGTCCTCAGCCAGGAAGGTGCATTTGCTTCTTTTCAATCAGAGCCCAGCATTATCTAACCTGCTAAGCATCAAGATGTAATCGGGGTACGCGGCAACTTGGGGTATTCCCTGGAGAACCCCCTCCATGGTTCTCTGGAATATTGCAGGGGCTGAGGACACACCAAAAGGCAGTCTGTTATATGTAAACATTCCCCGATTAATATTTACTGTCAGAAAATTTCGTGGATGGCTCATGCATTTGGATTTGCTGATACACATGGCTCATATCCAGTTTTGTGAACTGTTGTCCACCAGCTAACACAGCCATCAAATGTTCCACTTTGGGTATAGGATACTGCTCCAAGGTGGAGACTCTATTTCCGGTTAATTTCTCCACATAACCGACAGTCACCATCTGTCTTGAGCAGCTGAACCAGAGGAGCGGCCCAGTCAGAGTACTTAACAATTAACAATCTGTCAATCTCAGCGTCAACTTTGGGCTTCATAGCATAAATAATCTATAACCATTCTAGATCTGTAGAAATGGGGAGCAGCGTCAGATGGAACATGAGTAGAAGCCTTAAAACATGTTCATGTTCCCAGCTCTTCTTTAAATACCCCCTCATGCTTTTGTAGCACCTTCCCCAGGTTCAGGGGCTGTAGGGGATTGTTGTCAATGTGCTTTACTTCGGCCCACTCAAGTTTTAGATGCTTCAACCACCATCTTCCCAATAAATTTGGAGCGGTTCCTTTAACTACAATGATGGACAGTGTCTTCTCCTGCTGTTTATAGTTCACTTTTAATAGGTTTTTTCCGAGCACTTTTATCCTTTGCTTGGTATAAGTTCTCAACGTCAGGTGAGTTCTTTTCAATGACGGGGGTATTTTTCACTTTTTCTTTAAATGTCCTTACATGAAGTATGTTAGACCGTATCCAGTATCAACTTAAAATGTCACTGGTTCACCATTGAGTGTCACGCATATCTGGTAGGGTGGCACCCTCTCCTCTTCATTCTCACTAATGACACTGTAAATGGAGATTGTCTGCTCGTTCTCCTCAGTGCTCACCTCTGCCACTCTGGGATAACAATAATGCATTTGTCCCTCTTGCGTGCTGCGTCTTTTAACTTTGGGCCTTCCGTCAGTTCTTTTTTCGGACTTTGACTGTTTTTTAATGCAACATGCCCGAGCTAAATGGGTCTTTAGTAAAGCCACCAACTGTGCAAAAGTCTTTTCTCCAGGTTTCGTGGGACGCAGTAGGTTTCTCATCAAACTGTATGTTTGTGCTCCCACAGCACTGAGCAATATGGACCTCTTTTTATCATCATCTTCAATATCGTTTGAATGAAAGTAGGGTTCCATTATTTCACAGTATTCCTTCTATCCTTGAACTTTCGCATCAAATGCTGGCAGGGATCCAATGGCTGCCATCTCACCTGCTCGTCTCCGCTCCAATTTCCTTCCCACCAAAACGTTCGTCCATCTGGAGGCTGATCACCCAATCAACCCACACAAAGCGGCCAGGGAGTAGGGCAGAAAAAGTAAAAAAGGTTCATTCTCATCGGCAATATAACATTGTGGCCCAGGCACAATAAAAAACGAAACAAACTAGGGCCCCGCGGCGCACTGGCGGGCCCGAGCTGTGTCGCACTGCCTTCCCTTGCGACCGGCTCCTTTGGCCACCGCCCACTTTGCCTTCGCCCTTTCTTGGCCCTGAGTTGTTTCCTATCCTTGAAAAAGTACGAAACTCGAGGTGTCACCACGGCCACGGTGCTGTTTGGCCTGTTCTATTAAAATTTGAGCCTTCGCTGAGCCCACGGCCTTTGATTTGGCAAAAATCTTTTGATAAGTTTTAAGTGAAACTGTCACATGTACATGCGGAAGAAACAACAGCTAGATGTCTTTAAATCCAGAGGAGGAGTTCATTTACGATGCACTGAAAATCACCCTCTGCACCACATTTAATTCAAAATGGCGGACTTCCTGTTGGGTGTGGCCTATGGATCCAAGAGACTTTTAAGTTAGTTTTTGGGTCCTTCACAAGCCTACAAAATTTCATGGGCGTGGCTGAAACACAGGGGCGGGGCTACACCTTTGAATTTTTCTAGGGGGCGCTGCAGAAGCAATTTGATTCATAGCCCTATGAAAATGATAATATCTTGTCCTGATGGCCCCCTTGATAGGTGTACCAAACCGCATAAATTCTAAACTGTCCTAGCTCATGTCCCAGCACTTCCTGTTTTTTGGCGATTGCCTGGCGACCATGTTTGCTCCGTTAGATGAAACCTCACAAAAGTCATACTGTAGCTTCATGAAGGAGATACACACCTCCTGATCAATTTGAGAAGGATTGCTTCAACAAAACAAGATTTATATCCCTAAAAGTGATAAAATGTACTTTTGTTGCCACTAGGTGGCGCTGTGACGCACAGAGTTCAGTTTGGTATCAATTTGTCCGGTTCTAGACTGTTACTAGCATACTAGAATTTGGTGACGGTTGGACCATGTCTGCTTGAGCTACAGTCAAATGAGTCGTCACGTTGGAACACGCGCCTTCCTGACAATTCATCATTGGGAAGTGTGCCATTTTTCCCTTTTAAGATTGGGAAAAATAATAATAAGAATAATAAGAAAGAAGAAAGAAAAGAAACCCTTGCAGTTACAAGAGGGCCTTCGCCCGCTGCTTGCAGCGTTGGCTTGGGCCCTAAAGATAGTTTGTGGCTCTGTACTGGCACATGGTCTGCAGCACCGGGCAATGAGAGATCAGATGACTATATAGACTTCAGGTGACACACACACTTGGAGCCTCGAGCTCCCTCTATCTGTACATAATGAAGATACTACATTTCCTTAAAAAACAAAGCTCTTATTTATGGAAAAGATAAACACATTTGTACAAATTAAAACGCAAAATCTTATTCCACTGTAACGGCTAATATGGAACGGCTAATGTGTGAGTGTGATGCCATACAAAGTGTCCTCACTGGTACAATGTTGCCTTGTGGGTCCAAAATAATTGGAGCATAGTTCGGCAAATGGAAGGAAAGAGCTGAGAAACAGAAGCAGGGAGGGGGCTGGGGGGGTGCGAAGGACGCATAGATGATATAACAGTGGTGAACGGAGGGAGGCTATATCATAAACCAAAGTGTGTTTGGCCCCGAGACAGATGAGACGATTGTGAAAGAGAACATTTCCGTGTGAAAGTGAATAGGAATGTATAAACGCGCAGGAACAAATAGAGCGTGAGACAGGAAGTGATGCATGGTGTCTGTGGCGAGTCTCACACAAAATATATGAGTCCCGATAACTCAACTTTGTGTTTGCACTTGGCGTGTGTTAAGTACTGACCATTGGAATCGTTATGTTTTATCTGCCGCTGCCAGGAGATGATTTCAACATCTCAGGAGTGTAGTTGGGCTCAGGAATGGCGTCCTAATTAATTTTAACTACACATGCTGATGACTTCTCGCTATCTGCGGTGCTGCAACAAGGTTTTTTATCAGATGATGAGCCTGCAAACTCTATATTCTGAAGCTGATGATGCTGCACACATTGACTCGATGGGTTCATGAAGTGAAATACATAGAAGCAGGGTTATCTGCTGCATTCTATTGAATTTTGCCAAAAAACTGTGGCTACGTTTACATGCAGTCAAGTAACTTTACTAACCAGAATATTAGCAATAACCCGGTTGCGTGCGGCCATGTAAACGCCAATAAGCCATACGAAGAACCGGAATATGCTCATATTCTCTTTGGTCTTTGGAGTAAACTAACTACTTGTTAACATGGCCAAATGCAAGAACAACACACCATACTTTTGGGGTGAGGAGGAAACCAATTACTTCAAAAGTGTGATATAAGACACAAACATCCTGGCATTTGGAGACACTAGAAAGTAGCGAGATAGCCAAATCCACAACAAGGTGAGCGTAAAGTTACGGGGAGCGGGGCAGACATTCTCCGTGTGTTGCTGGTTTGATCGGGATATCCCAATTGGTTACAATGACCATGCATACAGGAATAACCCTGTTTGCTCAAGCATGTAAACGGGTTATTCCAAATGTTTCAGTAACAGGAATATGTACGTTAACCCGAACATTGACTGCATGTGAACATAGCCGTTGACTTACATGTCGCTGAAATTATATGTACATATATATATATGCACATATATATAGATGTACATATCTATATAAAACAAGGCTAATTCATATTTTTAGTTAAGCGTACGAAAAAAATCTGTTTTATCTGTTTCTAAAAGTCCCTCACTTCACACAAACATTTTAATGTCAGTTATGGTGCGAGCTGCCTGTGTGTGTTTTAAATGTGGGTGTGTGGGTGTGTGGGTGTGTGGGTGTGTGCCGCTTCATCATGCCATCAGGTAATCTGGCACAGAACATGTGACTTAAGGAGAAGTGGTGAATCTGTGTTTCTCAGCACAATAAGCTTTGCAGGTCGCCCCCGCTCAGCAGGAACACACACTCACCTGTCCGGCCTAAACACACTGCGCCTTTGAAATACGATCGCTCTCAGATGTGCATCATCCAGTGTTGAAAGAAGCTGCTCTCTCTCTAACTCACTGTTTTGTCTGCAATACGCTGCTGTTGATGTGAAAATAATGTAATTCAGGCAAAGTAAAGTAACACTATCATTTAACGAGGGACAAAAATAGGTATTCCTCCTTTTTTTTTTTAATATTACTGCAGCATGAAGATCAGATACGAGGCAGAAGTATCAAAAAGCGCAACAAAAGATAGGCACAGGGTGAGCGCAAGGTCCAAAGTATGAGTCTGGAGAGCACCAGACTTTAAAAATAAAACACGACACGCATGACGTAGATATGATAAAAAAAGAAAATTGGTTAACCCTGACGTGAGTCACGCTAAGATATTTACCACGCTAAGAAGTTACATTCCAAACATTTGCAGCTGCCAAAATGTGTTCTTACAAATATGTCAGTTTTGTCCCCGCTGAGTCTTTATTTTCCTGTTAGTAATACAAAATAAAAATCTAATTTGTCAAGGGCTGCACAAAGTTTAGCCGGTGAACCCGTGTGTCTAACAGCGACGTGCGTCTGACATCATTAGTCCCCGCGCCGCACACTTTGGTACCGCACCGCGGCAGCGCTCGGTATAATGATCTGTCTCCGAGGCATCGCTTCATTTCAGAAATTGAACATTTTCCATTCCACAGTCTTGCCGCGATGCCTCCGCATGCAGCCTCTCTGCACGTTGCCTCCGAGCCTTTTTCTCTCTCGGTCTCTCTCTATCTGGCTCTTAAGAATAATGCAGCTGAGAGAAAAGCAGTAATAAAAGCGCTTTGTCACTTATTGCTCGGCTTCAGCCTGGAATGCTTTGAAAAACACCTTTCGAATATTGGTTTTCAGACGCGCCTTTTCTTTTACTCCCACTTGACTTTTCATCCTGTCATTTGCGCGCTGCAGAGTGTGGGTGACAGCAGAAGGCCGAGGTGCGGTGAGTCACGGGGGGCTGCCCCTCAGGAGAAGCTCCTGAGTGAGTGACTGGCGCAGATTGTCATGCAAACACACACTGCCGCCATTGTTGCATCGCTCCATGGATCACAGCATTCGGGTTGTTTCGCCGCCGTTTTAACATGCGTCTGACTGGTGGTGAGTCACAACGAGTGTGAATTGGGGGGGGGGGGCAATACTTTCTTGTGTGAATGTCACGATTTCAACGTGTGAGGTTTCTGCGTGATGGAACTCACATTTGTTGTGACATTTCCTCGACCTTGTTGTGAAATGTTTCAGAAATAGATGTCTTTGTTCCTGTAAAACCAGGTCTTCCAACACTGACCGAGCCAATATCTGAACGTGTGTGGGTTCAGCCCATGACAGGATGGACTGTGGGAGTTTTGGGGCATTTGTGACATATTTCACACGTCAAAAACACACTAGTTCACTAGTAAAACTGCAAAAACTAACTAGCTAGTCATAGGTGAATTAAGGTCTTTAGATAGTTAGTGCATGAAATTCGATGTAACCAGTTCAGTAGTGAAGTAGTGAGATAACCCCAACATGTTCACTAGTTTTCTTGGTAACGAGTAAAGAGTTGACCAGCAAACCCATTTGCAGCCAAACCCATTTGTCCTCAATTGTGTAGTAGTTCACTAGTGAAGGCCAAAATGCTCACTAGTTAACTAAGTCAGTCAAACCTCTTTTGACGTTACTAGTGAACTAGATGGACCCAACATGTTTGCTAGTTTATTTGTTAACTAGCAAAAGCAAGATATCTTCTAGTTGAGTGGGAAACCCACTTGCAGCAGTGTGTCTTAAAGTGTGTACTAATTCACTAGTGAAAGCCAAAATGCTCACTAGTTAACTTCTTCCTCTTTTGCCCCTACTAATGAACCACATGGACCCAAGATGTTTGCGACTTAACTAGTAAAGGAAAAACATGTAGTAAGTTAGTTGACTAGCAAACCCATTTGCAGTGGTGGATCTTGAAGTGTATAATCACTCAGGCAAAATGAGC
>CAESWR010000249.1:772567-787506 GCA_903171835.1 Mullus surmuletus | reverse complement strand
CCCCCCCCCCCCAAAAAAATGGTTGTAGTATATCATTACTTTGCTACTACTCACTGACTGAGCATTTTCACAATCACAGCACAGATCTGCAGCACAGAACATTATGTTATTATTCATTGTCAACTGATTGACCCTCTGCTTTTCACCAAAAGTAAAAAAAAAAAAAAAAAAAGAAGGAAAAAAAAGAGTAAGAAGTCATTTTCTGGTTTGTGGGCTCTTGCCGGGTTATTTTGTGGCCAAATTTGGGTTAAAAAAAAGTGAAGCTGGAGAGGAGTAATGGATGGATTTCATCAAGAAAGAGGAAAATGTGCAGCCCCGTCCCCAAAGCAGCAGCAGCCAATGACCTAACATCCTTTTGACCCGAGAAGAGTTTACAGTTTACAAGATGAGCAGAAGACTTGAACAATCGAGACCACAAACGCTTTACTGGATTAAGAAAATCACTTGAACTGGCCCAATTTCTTGAACACTTTGAGCAAGTTATTTTTTGTAACGAGGGAAGTCAGCTGGTTTTTCAGTTTGAGATCAGGAGTCTTTGCACAGAGGTTTTGTTCCCTTCCTTCCTCCAGGAAGTCTCCGAATGGGTCAAACGACAGAAATGAAAACATTTCTCTGGAGGAAATTCTCCGGGGAGATTTATTTTTTTCAATACAATAAGGTCAATCTTGACAGCTGGGATAAACACACACTTTCATTCTCTTATTCTGGCATTTGCGTCTGATCACATAAAGAATCTTTCAATTCACTCAATTGCAGTGGCGTGCATAGAAAAACACTAACTTGACTACTCAAGTTAGTTTGTAGTTAGTGTTTTAACCAGCCAAGAGGGCAGTTTGGTGTGATTTGCCACTGAGGAGGGGCCTCAAGCACCCAAGAGGGCAGTTAATCATGTTTTATCCCGCCAAGAGGGCAGTTCAGTCTGTTTTGCCAACCAGGAGGGCACCTTAACGCGTTGTCACCACCCAAGAGGGCAGTTTAGTGTGTTTTGCCAACCAGGGAGGCAAATTAATGCATTGTCGCCACCCAAGAGGGCATTTTAGTGTGTTTTTTCCAGCCAAGAGAGAAGTTTAGTGTGTGTGGGGGGGGGTTAAGATATGTAAAGGAACTGCTGCACCTTCTCTCCCAGCACAGGTCATCAGCGGGATCGTGCGGCTTGCAGCTTCTCCTCTGGTTTCCAGTATGTTGTGAAGGCTGTTACACCGAAAACGCAGCTGTCAAAGCCGGAAACAACTTTCAGAACACCTCAGCAGAGACATCTGCCGCAAAGTGTTTGCAAACAGTGTGTTTGTTGCATCAGCTCTGCCTGTTAGTTTCATTTTTGCATACTTAACTCTCCGAGAAAATAATTGAAAGTCAGTGTAATATCCTCTATGATGTAAATAGGCCTTGGCATTCGAGGCTCGATAACCTCTCGCTGACGTGAAACATCCAGGCCGCGCTCGCTCGATTATGATGCGATTAGTTAATTGGGTGAAGATGTGGAAACTGAATTATGTGTGTATCTCATGCTACGCCACTAATGGACGGAAAATACCTCCATCTCCGACCTCATCCTCCCCACACCCTTTAACCAGAAAACTTCTCATAATTTCCAACTTGTGCATTCTAAGTGAATAGATTTAACATCTCAGATTTATATCATCTTTCCATTTGGCTTCCCCGAGCTGTCTCTCATCACGGTCGTGGGCTTGAGCCCGGTTGTAATTTACTGTGAGGTTGTTATCGTTACTGTAACAAAAACAGCCAAGCGGCTCCTGTATTTATGTGTTTTATCTTCCTGACCTTAGAAATGCCCCCATTTGAAAAAAAAAAGTGCCTAGTTATTAAAGACCAATCTTTCACAATAAAATGTCTCAGTGGAGCCTTTCACCAGATTTTTTTTTCTCTGTCACTCTAATACATTGGAAATGCATTTCATCCGCGTGTGTATTTCTGTTTTGGATTTCTGAATTCCGAGTAACAACACGGTGGCTTGAGGTTCAAATGACCTTGAACAGAAAGAGTCGACACTTCTGCCAAAACACAGTGAGTTTGATTATCTGGCACCTCAATTACTGTCTACACACAAACACACACACACACACACACACACACAGAGCAGGTCTCTCATTCACACGCATGAAGCGTATACCCACTCTCAATAAACGGCATAACAAATCCCTTTAACAGAGACACTGAGCCTGCCAAAGAATGTGCTGTTCACCACTCTGTGACTGGACAGGAAGTGTGGAGTTTTTCCACAGGACTCCACGGAAAATGGTTTTCCCAGGAGTGGTGGCATGCAATCAGGTGTATGTGCTTTCTTGGCCATGGCGTGTGCTGCTTCTGTGGAGACGAGAGAGGTCAATGGAGCGGCGTCAGGCAAGATTCACTTCTTCCTGTCTGCGTTGTGCACGGTGGGGGGGGTTAGTCGCCCCCTTCATGGTCCAATTGTTGAAAAACGTGTGCTAAAGTGACTTCTTGAGAGGCAAAAACGAGCGCTAAAGTGCCCCCCTGATTGGTAACACACACTAAACTATCTTCTTGGCTGGTTAAAATATGATCAAGTGCCCTCTCTGGTGGCAAAAAATGCGTGTTTAAGTGCCCTCCTCATTGGCAAAAACACTACACTTCCTACTTGGCTGGTTGAAACACGTCTAAGTGTCCTCTTGGGTGGCAAAAACACATGTTTCAGTTCCCTCTTCAGTGGCGAGAACTCTTCTCTAGGTGCCTTTTTTTTCTTTTCACCCCTGCCCTTAAAAAAGTCTATGCACGCCACTGCTTCTCGTCATCTGACATTAATAGTTAAACAGAGAGCAGCGGCAGCAAAGGAAAGCACTGTTTTTGTTCAAGCTGGAGTCGCAGAGGCAACAGGAAATGTGTTTCTTTTTGGATGGCTGCTTTTCCACTTCTGAGAACACACACTTCCATCAATGAAGCAACCTCACCTTTGTCAGGGGTGTGTTTTCTTCTGCTGGATTCATCTTCATGAACTCGGAGCAGAGGGGTGGGGGGGGTATCTCCTCTCGTGAGAAGATGTGATGTTTGCCAAATATGCTCCAGGAGCCCACCGTGCAAATGTCATTAGTGTTCATCGTAGAATAATAATGAAAGGGTCTTTACATTATGAAGGGGCCACACATTTTATCGAAGTTAATGATAATATACAGACCTTTATTCCCGAACCCTCGCCATGCTACTAAATATAAACACAGAAATGAACACCGGCAGTGATTTCCCAGCTATTCTTTGCTGAATGGATGGTTCACGAGTGTCTGGATGAGATTACATAAAGGATATTAACATGTATATTTGGCCGGCTTGGGAAACAAAAGGAGTAGAGTCTCAAAGAAAATGATTCAGGGTCTTTTCTGCACTTCTTCGGTATGTTTGTCATCATACGTTTCCCCGCGCTTTGTTCTGATATACGTGCTGACTCTTATCTCCTATTCTGCAATTCCTGCAATTTGCCAATGTGATGATAAAAATCTTCCTCCTTGCATTAATTTCCTGGAGAACTAAACAGAACAACACCAAGCAGAGTCTCCATATGGAAAAAAACAAGTTATTGATGGAATTATGGCTCTAATATCATATTTATATCCATATATCCAAACCAGGAAAATACCTGAGGAGTGAAAACATTTCCAACCTCTGAGTCCAATAATATGTGTAACGACAGTCGGAATCAAGTCCTTGAACCAGAGCGAATCAGTGCTTCAGGAAAACAATGTCAGCATTCTGTTTTTGTGACAGTGAGGCCTCGTTCACCTTTTTATTGCTTTAAAATGGTTGATTTCTGAGGTGTTTGTGTGGCTTTTCTTGTGAGTGCTGCTCTTTTTTGTTGTGTCGGTTCCTGCTGAGGGTGATTTCATTGACGCATGTCGCAGCCATTTGTATGTGTTTGCGTTCGTACTTTGGGAGCATTGTGTTGACACTAACGCAGCTTGAGACAACATCTGGTGAAAAACAAAAAAACCCCCAAAAATATCAATCTTTTTATCCTATTCATTTATTTATTTGTTTATTTTACTTTATTATTTATTGTGAATTGCGACAGTACAGTGGACAGATGACAAAGTTTGAACAACAACATTTGTGGTCGTGTGCGTGTGCGTGTGAGTGTGTGTGTGTGTGTGTGTGTGTGTGGTATTCACAGCTGCAAAGTATATGCCGTACAAAAAGAAAATCAACACTAATTCCTCCTGAACAGTCCAGGCTGTGATCAGGCCTTGGTTGTCACTTCTATGCGCTCTATTTCTGTGAACATGCGCTCCATGAGAGGCAAGGTGTATTTATGACATCATCTTATTGATGATCTCTCATGTTCAACTTAAAGTGTTGAGATAATTTACGGTCGCCGCCGTAAGAGACTCTGACACGTACGGGATCAGATATCTACTGGGAATCATTAAGGCCTCATCACGTATTCCTCCGTGTAGTTTTCTGTATCTTTTACGATCTGGTGTCATCATTGGAGATATGGAGTCACCGGCAGGTCTTTAGTGTCCTCCTGCAGGTCGTTTGTCATGTCGTTCAGAAGTCATCCATCACCGCCTTATCACTTTTCCAATGATTGGACGCCCACTCGACAATAAGGAAGTGAAGGATCCTTTTTCTTCTCCTTCAAGTGATAGTTTTTCTCCAGTGTTAGAGCATGTTGATGGAGAGGCAGGACACATTTGTCTCTTGATTTGAATATTTTCCCCAAACATGTAGGGCATCTTTGGAACAATTTAAATTCTTTTTTTTTTTTCTTTCTATCAGAGAGGGCACTTCTCCATTCCGCTTTACGTTCTTGTTTCAACCCCAGAGATCCCACTTCACCCCTGGCCTCTCCTTTAGCCACTCCACCTTCCACCCTCCCCTCCTGATTTTGCTGAATTCGTGGCCTTGTTTGAGGCTTCTTCCACCTCTGGGAACCTCGGCTACGGTATGCTTTGCCTTGTGATTGGATCTCTGATATATTCGCAGTTAGAAGCCGGAGCCTTCTGGCTGTTTTTCTCTCCTCTCTGCTGTTTATGTTCTCAAATTGTTCGAGGTGAAACAAAACCTCCACAGGGACGCTGATGCATTGCTGGTGTCAATGCCAGTAAAGTTTAGATACATTCATGTAACAACCTACTTTAATAACAGACTCAGAAATATGCATGTTTAGCAATTAGACTGATTATTTTGGGCCCCTTTCATCTGTTACTTTTGGAGAGTGAGACTGTTCAAACAACAATGACTTTTTACATTTTTGATCAATTTATAGAATAAAAGCTATGCTTTGATAGTTACTGAACATTTCCTGATTTCTATAAAAGGACATTTATTAAAATCTTCAAAAGGTGGCAAATCCAAGGCGAAGAAAAATTCAACAACTTTTACTTTGTAGAGAGGTTGTCCTCACTTCACAATGTACGAATCTCCCTCGATAAACTAAGACGCTAAGGGAAATGACACAGCAGAACACTGTAGACACATTTCTGCTGTAACACAACAAACTTATAACGTGTTCACACCAGCTTAGCGCCCAAAGAATCTTGGTCTTTAGACTACAGGAACTACTTGTAAACATGGCCAAACGCAAGACCAAGGAGGAGGAAACCAATCACTTCATAAGTGTGATGAAAGACACAAACCTCATGGCTTTTGAAACGGGTAGCCAGATCCACAAAAAGGTGAGCGGAAAGTTATGCAGAGCAGGGTTTGTACCAGACGCTCTCCGTGCATCACTGGTTTGGTCGGGATATCCCAGTTGATTACAATGACCATGTATACAGGAATAACCCTGTTTGCTCAAGCATGTAAATGGGTTATTCTGAATGATGAGTAACTGGAACATGTACCTTAAGGGGATAGGTTGGACATTTTTGAAAATTGGCCTATTTTTGTATTCCCTATAATCATATTGGTGGGTATATGGACTTTACTTTACTCGTCAGTGCCCGTTGTTTTGAGAACGGAGGGGGAAAGCAAGTCACTGCTCAGCGCTTTACATGGAGGTTAACTGTACAGCCCCTCGATCTCTTCAAAACTAATGAAATACACGATCAAATGACTCCAAAACGCTGTTGTGGACAACTTTTAGTTTGCACATTCACCACACTATGACAAAATAATGTCATATTACAAGACAGAGTTATTTTTAAGCTGAATGCAAAGCCGAAACTACATTCCCGACATACGGTACTTGCCGGGCTGAGTGATTCCAAAAAAAGTTCTGAGTATATACTTGTCATAATGTTACATAATCATACTTTTCATAGCGTGGTGAATCTGCAAGCTACAACTCATTTGATGGTGTATTTCATTAGTTTTGAAGAGATCGCGAGGGGCTGCACCGTTCACCTCCATGTAAAGCGCTGAGTAGCGACTCGCTTTCCCCCTCCGTTCTCAAAACTACTAGGCTACGGGCACTGACGAGTAAAGTAAATGTACCTACCCATGTGACTATAGGGATTACAGGCCTTCCATTAATGAAGAATGCAACAAGGAATAGTGTCAAGTTTTGGTGGTGGGTCAGTACCAGCACCAAAGCCAAAAGAAGGCGACTGATAACCAGGCTATTCATTATACGCTGCGCTGTTGTTGAGCCTTTTTCCGTGTGTCGCTGGTTTGCTCGGGATAATCCGATTGCTTACAATGACGATGTAAACTGGTAATTCCAAATGTTTCAGTAACCGGAATATGTACCTTAACCCGAATATTGACTGCGTGTAAACATAGCCACTGCAGTCAAAGGGGATGAAAAATCTCTAAAGAATTTGATCTGTAAATGCTAATATTGTATTTAGAAAAACATTTAAAAGAGACAGTAGAAAGACAAAATAAAACCCGAAGCTGTTAATGTATGTCCTCGCCTTTATTTTATTTGTCGGGTATCTGTGAATATAGAAATATTTGCAAATATAAGTGTGGGTTTGTACCCGATCCATGTTAAAGTGCCTTGAGAAAACAGTTTTTTATGTATAAAAGCAGAGATCAGCTCCAGAGGCCTGATGTCATCACTGACGTAAGGAACACAATGCTTTAATCTCGGGTGGGGGTGTGGGTGGGGGCTGCGTAGTTGCTGGCAGACAACATTTATTACATTCAATTTCCAAACATCCTATTACCAAAGAAGAGATTGAAGATTAAAAGTAATGATTGTGTGTTGATTGAAAAGCTGTTTTCACGGCGTATATCTCTGTATTTGATTAATAATTCAGCTCTGGCACATTTTAATGTTTTCAGCCGTCAGCCTCATCCCTCGTTATCACCCAAATTTAGACTGCATGGAGATAGATGTTGGACGTCAGCACATCGACCAGGCCCCTCATGCACCGCTGATTAATGGGGTCCTCGCTATTTTGAGGTCACCGGTTTGCCGGAGCCAACTTCAAAGCCTCCGCTGGCTGGTAGGAAGGTATTGCGGGCTTTGTAGTTTCAAGTTTCAAATGCTTTTTGATTCAGTTTTAAATCTCCGCTTAGGGTCTATTTGTCTTGAGGATGGCCTATAACCCGTAAGAGTTCCTGGGCACGGTTTTTGTCCGGTCTACTATTTATTTTTGCAGAAAAAATAAGAATGCCTCGAATTCAATGTTGCTGCGAATCATTGAGCCATCTGAGGGGTTTAATAATAATAATGATAATAATAATGATATAAATACTTACAATGAATACATGTATAAATCCTTATTGAATTGCATTTTATGGTAATTATGCGAGTTTTTGCATTTCATTCAATTAAAATACTCTGGAGTAACATGAACAAACTGGCATTTGGAGGGTTATAGTTCCCCTAAAATGATTAATATCTGATATATATATTTCAGTCTGAAGTTGATTGGAAAGATTGACTCATTTAAAGTGGAGTAAAAAAAATAATGTTATTTTTTACAACAGTTTGCAAGGAGGGGACGTTTTTCATCCTGAGGGACAATTGAGAACGTTTTTTTCAGGAACTCTGAAGTGCTGAAAACTCGGGCTGAAAGTCTTTTGATATAAACGTTGCCGACCACAGCCTATTTTTTGCCCCTGCGCTGATTCATCTCCTGCACGTATCCATGACCTTTGGAGAGGTGGTTGCATCCACCGCGGGGAACGCGGGGGCGTGGCAGCTTCGGTGATCGCCGGCCAGACCGCCATCTGGACAGGTGATGCTTTTATTCAATGCATAAAGGGATTCCCAAACTGCGCTGGGTTAGTCGAGGACGTGGTTTGGCTCCTCTGCCAAATCCGTCTCCCGTTACTATGCAACAATGAGAGCTCTGTGTGTCTCTGCCACTCCCTGACCTCGGCGGGTCCATGTCTGGGTGCCTCATTATCCCCTCACCTGGCTCCATTAATACTTGTTTGCCTAGAGGGAGATTGGAGGTAGGAACGGGGAGGAGCCCAAAGTATTGACCCGCAACCGGCCCAAGAAAGCAGACAAATATCGCTGATCAGAGTGGCCAGAAAGTGGGACGCCGCCAAGCGAAGACTGTACCTGAAAGTCACCCTGGAGCTTTTTTTAAGGCCACGGGACGGGATCGATACACCCGCAAATGACACGCATCAGTCTCTCACAATGACTGCATTAGACACCAGCCTCTACGTAACTAAGGAGCGCCGTGACTGTTTTTTTTGCGGTAAGAGAAAATGCTCGAATTAAAACGGCAAAGATGAATCTGTTTGCATCGGCGGTCTCGTTTGACTGTGAAGCCGGCTAATGAAAGAAATAATTTATTAAGCAATTACCGAAGCTCCAGGAGACGGCGGCTGACTCCCCACCGCGGCGCTCCGGAGAAGTGCTTTCACAAGATAATTGAGTCGGCCTCTCTGCGTTGCCAAACACAGACGAGTGCTTGTGTTTGAGCCCGGCGCAGGGCGGCACCGGGAAATATTCGCCGTGATCCGGAGTGGCTGAGCGAACAGGTGGAAATGTGAGCGGTAGGAGGAGGTCGACCACCATGGAGGCCACCAGAGCCGTGACCCAGATGTGCAAGTGTGTTCCTCCCGTTTGAAGGCGGCGTAAACAAGCTGAAATCGTCACCGATGTCGCTCTGCAACAATACAGAGATGAATCGCATCATCAACTAATAAACACGTAATCAAACGCCCCATTCACATCTGGCATTATTATGCGTCTTCAGTGTCCACACTGAGATCCAATTGAGATCTGATCACATCTTTGCAAAGGAGAATAAAATAAATAGACAAGAAGAAAAAATTAAACAAAGAGAAAATGGCTGCGCTACACTGTTGCCAAGTCCGCTTCCTATAAGCGACTTTGGGCTAGTTTTTCTGTTAAGTTGCTTATAAATATCGGTAGTTGCAAGTCCCCTGTTTTTTGGGCTTGTTTGTAAAGTGTAGTTGCTCATTTGGGCTTGTTGCCAGTTCTATAATAAATTGTCAAGTAGATATTTTCAATATGTTATTTAAACGTAGGGTAGTTTGTGCCGCCTGTTTCCTGTCCCTCCCCTATCCCCACACACACACACACACACGCATACATTTTTTCCCACCCACATTCAGCTCCTAATTGGCTCTGACCCTGATGGCAACGAATACTAGCCAATTAGAGGCAGAGAAGGTCAGTCTGTTTGTTTCTGATGTGGAACACTTCAGTGATGTTAAAATGAAAATAAGTGCGACTGATGGTGGACTGTAGGAGAGTTTTTGTGTAACTATGCCCGGGACAAAATGGGCAAAACACGGGAAGAAAATAATATAACTAAGACTGGATAAAAATAAAAAATAACTACAAAGTTGGATTTTGGGGGATTTTTCTGAGGACTTTTCTCAAATATGTTGAAATGAGGATGGAACAGACAGGTACTTGAACATAACCTTTGAAAATGACTTTGCTCCTTGTGTTTCTTTGCTAGTGGATGGCGAGCTATTCTTGTTTTTGGCCACTAGCTGTGTAGATGCGTGTTTCGTTGTGAGATGCTTCATTGAATTGGAGTTGCTTACAGCGGATGTCAACAAAGTCTTCGCTCCTGGACATAATGTACACGTTACATGCACATTCTTGCCTTTGACCTCGATGAATTTGAAGTAGTGCTTATATCTCCACCTTGACCATGCCGACTTTTCTTCGGATTGCTCCTGACTCGCGGCACTCGCCATTTCTGCCGCTTCATCGAATCTGTTTGGTGTCTGTGTCTGTGTGTGCGTGTGTGTGGCGCGCATGTCCTGGCTTGTGTTTAAACACTGGCTCCGACTGGCTGCCATGAAACATGACATGACTTCGCCAATCATAATCGCTTATCTCGTTAATCCAACCTCTCTCTTCACTAGAGTGTGGAGTGGTGTGTGTTTTGTGTGTGGAGCCAGGGGTGTGTTGGTTTTGGTATGTGGATACAGGAGGCATTAGCGTTTCCACCTGTGTCTTCACCTGTGCTCACGATGCGTCCCTGACCAACTCTGGAGGTGCTTTAGTCAGTTATTGTCAATATTAGCCTATATTGGCCTACCAGACACGCAGAAAACGAAAAGACATTTTTCGCGGTGACAGAATAAAATGCGCATGGACAAGAGATTCCTTCAAATAAAACTATAATAAAGGGCACAAAGGTAAAAACAGTGCACAATGTATCCTGAGTGCGTCTACACCTGTTCTTACATGTTGTCACGCACGTTCCCATTGCATTCCCATCACCCAAAATGCGTGCTGATGCAAGCTGGAAACAGGGCTTTATAATCTTCCAGTTATTTAAGAGAAGATGGTGCTACGGCTACTCGTCTTTGAGCTGCATGCCAACACACACACACACACACACACACACACACACACACACTTTTAATCATTTATGATTATCCACTTTCTGCAGAAGTAAGACTATGGCAAGTCGTCAAACTCAGCCCAGTTCTGTGCCGAAGTGGCCTATTTACCAGACAACTGCTTCTTCTTTTTCCTCTTGTTTTCACACTTTATGTTTGAAGTGCATCGTCGCTCTCCGCATTTGATGAAGGAACCTCACCTAATAAGAGAGCTGTGTAGAAAAGTCTTCTGACCGACTGAATATCTCCAATAAAAACGACTTCACATGACAACAGACTTCCAACTGATCCCTTTGACTGTGGAAACAATAACGAGGAAGTGCAAAACAGACAATGCATCAGTGCTTTTAACCTTACTGTTTCTATATGAATCACATGAAATAGTACCTTTTTGTACTTTTCTTAACCATGGGCTCAAATTACAGCAACGATGTGATACCAAGCTGAGCATTGTGGGAGGGCCAGCAGTCAGACTCCTCCCCTCTACGTGATGTTAAGTTGTCTTTCTTTCCCACCTTTTCATTTTTCTCCTCATCCCACCACAGCAGAACACTCGCCGCAGTGTTTTGTGTGTGTTTGAATGCAGGACAAGCATAAAAAAGCTGTGTTCCATGGCTTCATCAGCCTGTCTTTTGGAATGCAACATCACGGCAGTTAATGAGCACACCGTTATGCAAGCTCTTCTTGTTTTCCTCTCTTTCATTTTTTTTCCCAGGAGTTGCGCTGCGACGTCTCTGGCCAGCTGGGTAGCTAACTCAGTCTCTGGTGCTGCGAGGGGCAAGCGTGACAAGCTACTATCCATCTGCATTTTGCATTAATTATCTTTTTAAGGTTCAGTAGGAAATTAGGGCAAATACAGTGAAAAACTGTTATACAACATAATTAGCACCATAAAAAAGCATCCTGCTCCGTTTAGATTAGAATATAGTGTTACCGTCTTCATATTCATTCAGGGATTGCGCATTGTGAGCTAAGAGAGAAAAACCTGACGCAACGGCGTGTTCCTGTCCGCCCAACGTTCTCCTCCTTATTGGATGTGAGAACGTGAAAAAGTATTCATTGAATGTCTCTTTGAACGTGAGACAGCTGTGCTGTGATGTCAGGCCGCCGTGTTGGGTGTGTCATCATCTTGTCAGCAAGAGTGAAAAACACATCCTTGATCGCACCTATTATTTTCCTGGAAACCGAATCATCAAAGCAGACAAAATAATGAATGTGAGCTTAAGATTCTCAGCTATTGAGAGTGTAGGTTCCTCCGAGCGCCATCCTTTGCCTCACAGCGGCAACGCGCCTCTCCTGAACAGTCAGACTGATTGGCAGACACTTGAATTTGTTATCATGTTTCCCACTGGGCTGTAATCTGTTTTTCTTTTATTTTTGGGGGGGGAGGGACTACTTGGTTATATTACTTCCTGCAGAGTTTTCACCCTTTTTTTGGACATTGTATTTTATGGGGCTTCTTAAAAGGATCATGCAGATTTTTTGACATGGAGTTGTATGAGATCCTCACCATCAGTGTAATTCATCAGCAGTGACTTTTCTTCCACTGCGTCCCTTGAGCAGAGTTCTGGCCTGGTTTCGGTGTTGCAGAATATACTTCCGTCTAGTTTCTGGGGTCACATGGATAAAGCTTTTTGCTTTACACAACATGCATTCACAGGAGTAATCTATTTGCATGACAAAAGCACTATTTTCCCTCTGTTTGTATCACTCATGCACCTTTCCATCAGCTGAAGGAAAGAGGCGGAAGGAGACTTTCCAAGCATGTAAACACCATGAAACAACTGATGATGTTGCGCGCAGTGATTGGAACGGAGGAAAAATAGTGCCGTGTGATTGCGAGATCTGATTTTTTTATGGCCAAGAATTTGTGATGCAAATGGTTTACTCTTTTGAACGCATGTTGTTTTTTGGAGCAAAACGCTTTATTCATGTGACCCCAGCAACTAGATAGAACTACTTTCTGCAACACCAACACTGGGCTGGAACTCCGGCCACGGGACGCAGTGGGCGAATAGTCACTGCCGATGAACGACACTGATGGTGAGGATCTCATACAATTCCATGTCAAAAAAATTGAACTGTCCTTTTGAAAAATATTCTAAGCCTCATAATAGAGGAAGTCCTTAAGGTCAGGTCCATTTATGGAGATTTGTATGCAGGCAATCATATGAAATTGAAAATGCTCAGATCAACACATACGTAAACTGCAGTCTGCAGTGCTAACGCTAAAACTGTTGTCGATCTGGTCAAATTGCGACACAGTGTCATAAATCACCAGGTGCCAGAACACAGCAATGATCCTCGAGCAATATGGCATCCAGTGGAGCCTGTAAAGACAACACTGATTGGCTGTCACGGCACAGCCACACACAACATCGTTCCTATTTTTCAACTTTGTCAACCAAGCAACGGGACGGGACTTGGTTGCGCTACCCGGTTGCTTTGGATGGCAGCCAAGTCCCATCGCGTGGCGTGATGGCAGGTGGCACCTAAACGTGGCTGAACATTGACTTTGCATGGAAAGTGGTCGGCTTTAGAGATCTAGTCGGGTCTGATAAAATAAAATTGCGTCAATTATAGCAGCATTTTTGGGCAGTTAATGGCATTATAACGATGGGAAGAATAATCCATTAGATACATTTTTTCTGAAAAAAGCAACACCGTTATTTATAACACTGTTATTTACAACGCCATTATTGTCGTCAATGATAGGCAGTGTGTTTGTAACTGTATGTCTTGCTAACCTGACCGGTCAAAGCAGATAAGAACGAATCGTAGATCTGCTCAAGGTTTCTTCCCAAAAGGGAGTTTTTCCTCGCCCATGTTGCCCAGTGCTTGCTCTTGGTGGGATATGTCGGGTCCCTGCATCATAAGTGCCCCTGCTGTGTGTGTGTTATGGTGTGTTTTCGTGTCATAAAGCTCTGGTTGCCAGCATGTGACAGCAATTATCTCTGAGCAATACGGCGTCCAGTGAAGCCGGTAAAGACAACACTGTTGCGGCACAGACATACAAGACGTCGCCTGACAAGTTCAAATTTTTCAACTTGGTCACACGTCCAAAGCGAACTGGTTGCATGACCAAGATGCCCAGGCTGCGTCCGTCGCGTTACGTGAGGGTAGGTGGCACCTAAACGCGACTGTACATTGACTTTGCATGGAAAGTGGTCGTCCAGGTCGCGTGTTCAAGTGAACATGGTTTTAGAGCCAGGAAGAAAAATCTATTTGTGGTGGGCTTTATTTATTTTCCGCCAACAATAAATAAGGTCCACCACAAATGGATTTTTGAATGTATGTATGACTGTATGGTAAAGCAAATCTTCTATGTCTAATGGTAGAGCATGGAACATTAACTGGCATCTAACCAGCAGGTTGAAACCAGAAAAATCTGCATTATGTGTCTTGTTCACTGTGACATTTTCCCAGCTGGAATGAAGAGGGGGGCGAGCTATTTGACGTTATATCTGTGTCAGAAATAGACAAACGTGTATTCTATGAAAATGTTAGTGTTAAATGTTGGGCTGTATTACATAATCTTGTGTTAAAATGTTATCATTATTTAATTCAGCCCTTAGTTACCGTTTCCAAATGAAGCTCTGGTGCTGCCTCGCCGAGCAGGTAGAGTTGTATGCGCTCATTGTTTGCTGTGTGAAAAAAGCTACTGTGAAAGAGCATAACAAGTGAATGCGGCAAGAGACCAGAACAGTCAGACGGCGAAACAGCGAGCAGAAACACTCAATAAATCTGCGACCGGCCGAAAGCAGAGCTCATCATTTCAATCACATCGCTCACATTAGGCGCTGTCATCTGGGATACATTATCATTGATCAACCAACATCCCCCTGTTGCACACGCACGCACGCCAACACACAAGGCCATGCCAAAGGTTTCTTTTTTCCCCCACATCCTTGTTCCTGTGGCTCGATGTATTCAATCACAAAGGTTTTAAAGCAACAATATGCAACTATTTGAGCATAAATGGTTCAGCATCACACTTCACCATTTGTCTTCCACGTGTGTGTGTGTGTGTGGGTGTGTGTGTGTGTGTGTGTGTGATGTGTGTGTTTGGGTGGGAGAGTTTGGCTGGTCATTTTTGACCAGGGTGTGTACAAGTTGAATAAAACAAACAAAATGTACTTAAAATATTCCAAATTAATGTTAAGTGTTTTGAAGCCAGGTGGGAACAAATTCATGGAACCTTATTACAAACAGCTGCATTCTTTTCT
>CAESWR010000249.1:757808-770629 GCA_903171835.1 Mullus surmuletus | reverse complement strand
CGCCCCCCCCCCCTGCCCGCCACCGCTGCCGCCACAGCCTCTCCACCGCGTGACAGAACAGCGAGCGTTTCCCACGGCTCGGCTTTCAAAGAGCACAGGTACATTATGGAAATCACATCCTCAACCTCGTCAGCAGTGCCGCAGATTCTAATGTGAGAAATATTATTAGGATAATAATAACATTTATTTTAGAGCACTTATCAAAAGGTACCGAGTGCTTTACATGGATGTACATATAAACATACATACACATATAGTGCCATAACACACACAACAGGGGCACTTATGATTAGAGATGGGTATTGGCAAGCACTTCACGATACGTTTCACAATATTTGAGTCGATACATTATTGCGATATTGTGTTATTGTGATATATTGCGATATTCCACATAATTCAATGAGAGTTGTATATATATATATACATTAGATGACAGTGATAATTCATTGAACAAACTGAGTCAAAATTGTAATTCAAATAATCAATATCCACTTTAGTGCAACAGAAAAAGTGGACCACGTTTTTTGCCACTTAAAGGTCAAAATATAGTTCACAATTGTCTCCCAAGTGGCCTACTTTGGTATTTGTGGTATCTGCGTCTTGCCTGCCCACTTCTTCTACTGCCTCACTCACCACTACAGGAAACACCGCACAGTGAGGTAGTGGTACAGCGACACCTTGCGGAGCGGAGGTTCACAATCGGCCCAAACTTGACTTTTTAAAGAAATACATATATATACTGTATATATATATACATATATATACACCGATATTAAGACATTAAAAATCTACGTCATATCGGAAGAAAAAGTATTGTGATTATATTGCCATATCAATATTTTTTTCTAACCTTACTTACAGTGTGATACAGGGGCCCATAATATCCCACGAAGAACAAGCACTGGGCAAAAGCAGGGGCAAGGAAAAACTCAAGACAAACAGTTACAAACACACTGCCTATCAGTGATGCAGTAACGAGAAATCGAATTGATTACTCTTACTATCATTATAATGCCGTTACTGCCAAAAAATGCAGCACGTTACTATAATTGAAGCGTGTTTTTTTTTTCATCAGACCAAGTAGATCTCTAAGCCAGGCTCACGCCGGACACAACTGACACAACCTTTGGGCGACCACTTTACATGCAAAGTCAATGCACAGCCATGTCTAGGCGTGACTGATGCAAACTGGGCAACTTGAATGTGCGATCAAGTTGCATCATTCTGTTGTGTCTTCAGTGGTTTTACTGGACTCCGTATTGCTCAGATATCGCTGCTGTCACCTGCCAGCACCTAGAGATTTATTTGAAAAGTGTACTTGAAAGTAACAAAATAATTACTCTGCGCAGTAAGTAGTCACTATTATAATTTGTAACTGAGTAACTAATTTAGTTACCTTAGAGAATAGGGATAGAAAGTAGAGCGGGAAAATAGAAGGGAAAAGAGAGGGAGAGATAGAAGGAGGGAGAGTGAGAGGCAGAAGGCAGGAAAAGGTGATGTGCATCAAGGTTATAATGGGAGGCCAAAGGCCACATGGTACAGGTGTGTTTTTAGCAGGGTTTAAAGAGGGACATCACACAGAAAAGGTCACAGGCTTGTGTCTCCGGAGCCACTGTCCTTCGTTATGTTTACCCTTAAGAGGTTCTGGGGACGTTTTGTGACCATTTAGAGGGTCAAAATCCCTCCAAAAAGTATTTGCTATTTGATATGTATCTTTCAGGCTGAAGCTGGTTAACAAGACTGACTAATTTAACGTTGGAAAAAATGTCAATATGTGATATTTTTAATACAGCCCTCGTTTGGAAGGAGACACTTTTTCTCCCCAGGAACGTAATAAAAGAGTTTGCTATAAAAAATCTGTCACTTTACCCACCTGAGGTTCTAATGATAATAATTAAATCCTACTTGCATTTTATGTAAATTATTTGAGTTTTTGTATGTTTTTTGATTAGAAATACAAACAAAGAGGCAGTTAGAGGGTTAAAATCAAATAATATATATATATTAATATTTTATATATATATTTCAGGCTGAAGTTGATTAAAAAGACTGTGTGCTGCTTCATTAAATACCAAGAAAAATGTTACATATGTGAAGTACTTCCTCCAAAACATTCAAATCTGTTGTATTGGTGCTCTGAAGCTTTAGCATCAATTGTTCCATGATAACTGATTCTACTGGTGTGAATGGAGGCAGACACACACATTGCACAACTAAAGCAAATACACACGCACAGACAGGATACGGGGAACACAGACGTGAGTGGCCAGGCCAACAGACGCGAGTATTTTTACGACCAGGAAAAGCTCTTTTACTGGGTTCTGAGTTTCACTCTGTGTCCGTGCCTCCTCATAAAGTCACAAAGGATAACACGGATCTGACATTAACGTGACACACACTTCCCCTGGAGCCTGATTTGGCTTTATTTGAGAGGTAAAGTGAAAAAGCAGTGGGCTTTTTTTTTTTCTACTGTGTCTGTAACCGCAGCGATGGGATAACAGTATGTTCAGGCCAAACCATCAGGATACAACGTGGCATGCCAAGATGTGACCTCTGACCTGACAGCATACACATGGTCTCACACTGAAGTTTAATCACCTTTGAAGTATGAAGTGAATAATCAATGTCGATTAAATTAATCAGATACTTAAGACATATTGAATTTACAATCATCTTCATAAACTTTTGTTGGCAAGTTCACATTCAATGCTGACTATCTTTGGGTTTAGGACGGTTGGTTGCACAAATCCACAGAAGTCGTCTTCATCTTATCTGTACGCTTTTGAGGTATTTTTAATATCCCATTTTCCTCCCTTACTATATTTTAAATTAAATATTGATATTCTTTAATATACACAGGGCTTAGCACCGCGCTGCCTTCTTACATTTTAAAAAGAAAACTTTGCAAAAGCAGTGACTTAGAGTCCTTATTTCTAGCTCAAATGAAGAATCAATATTCTCACTTTCACAAAAACAATAATCTTTGAAAAAACACACACAGTCTCTATATCTCGGTCGAGGCTGATGCCCACCCACCCTGAGTTCATAGTGAAACTCAGCCCTGATTATTCAGGAGCCTCCTTATTCAATCAAAGGGCAGACTTTGGTTTCAGCACCTTGGACAGCATCAGAGGATATCTAGTCATGTGAGTGAGAGCTTCTTCGGGTGTCTTCAGATATCAGATGAACTATAAGATACATTCAGGCCTCAAACCCCGCCCTGATCAGGTGTAATAATTCTTCACATTCTCCGTCAGTGACTGGGATGCACTGATTTTCGCAACATGTGATTTGTCTGCATGTAGAATTAGATTCAGCTCTTTGGACAGTGGATCAGCTTCATTACTCGGATAACAAAGACAACCACTATGGCAGAATGTGTGTGCTCATCACAATGACGACAGATGATGAGTGTAAAGCGCCGTGGGCGGCCGTGGCTCAGAGGTTACAGCAGGTCGCCCACTAATCCTCTGCACTCCATGCGTTGAGGTGTCCTTGAGCAAGACACCGCCACACTGCAAAGTGCTTGGAGTAGCGTTAAGGTAAAAGAAGCACAACACAAAAACTACTCACGAACGCCGTGTGGACGTTGGCCATTAGTCTTACTCATTTTTCAAACAAATCAATTACATTATGCAAATGAGAACAGTACTTATCACCTGTTCAGTGTTTACGTGTGTGTGGAGGTTTGAACGTTGGAGTGCCTGGAGGAGTGGGTGGAAGTACACGTCTCTGTGCCGGGATTGCGAGGGTGTGTTTGTTGTCGGCACATGCTGGAGTGTAAGACCGCTTCGTTTTTTCAGAAGGTTAAGAGCGGTAGCGCTATTGGAAAGGAGCATGATACTCCAGTTGAAATCTGCTGCAAGGCCGGCAGAGAGCATTAGTCTCTGGGACTAATCAGTGAACTTTACTGAGCGTTTAATGACACCGTCAGGGGGCTTTTCAGTTGTTCTCGAGCCCCTTTGAAAGTAAATATATTCAAAATGAAAACACGAGTTAGGCTGTGGCTGAAGGGACTTGATTGTCACTGTGTAATTTTCGGTCTGACAACCTTGTAAGTGCGAGAGGCGTAGGTGTGCCGGTGACAAGGAGCTTGCTTTTCAGTTGACAGCACCACAATACTTGTCACTAGATGTTTTCCTGCAATCAAAATCGCATTATTCAAATCTCAGAAAATGTCAACAGAGCAAACCTCCAACTTCTGATACTTTCTTCAGGCGTTTCACTTGGAGCTGCCGCAATGTGACAGTGCAGGAGCAGAATGTGTGGGTCAAGATATAACGACATGACCATCCTAGTCACTGTGGAAAAATGTGACCGTTTGGGCCCTCTGAAGGTCAGCGAAGGCCCTTCGGGGGTCGGGTCAGCACTACCCTGTTTTGTGCTGTGACTGCAGGCTATGGGACAGTGACCCACTCCATGACCCCATCATTTTCACACAGCCACCATTCAAAGGCTGGAATCGAATTTGATTTTAAAGGGTTAAGAGAAGCCCTTTCCAACCAACATGTTAGTCTGGTGTTACTGTGGCACCGCGAGGCTGCTGGCAGAAAAAACAATATAATGTAACTGATACTGTAATAACACTGTAATAATACTATCACAATTTGTGGAAAGCTTTTTGATGTGAACAGTAGGATTGGGGGAAAAATGGAAAAGGACCCAAATATTTGTAACTTTGAGTGACTATAATAATCTGAGCTCGGAGTGTTCCTTGCTTTATGTCGCACCACTCTTCTTTGTGCAGTCGCAACAATAACACGGTCAAGAATTTCAATCGCTGCACTACACTGTTCCCACGTCTGACTCATTTGGAGCGCGGTGGATGTCGAAGTTTTCTAGCTGCTGTATTTTTCATCTGAAATGTGCCAACATGAGGCTTATTTGCATAGTTGATGATGCCATTAATAATGTTTCTCATTAGAGGTAACTGGAAGTCAAAGTTTTTTGACTGGAGTGGAAGGAATACGTCCACATAGCAATTCTTTGGCTTTTCTTAATATATATTTTTTTTATATTTACATTTTCATTGGAAAAATGATTCCAATTAAGAAGTCTCACTTTTAAGACATGAGATATGTTTACGCACACAGAATTAGCCATTTAGTCGCCATCGTAACAGTGCACACATTTTATTTAATGTTGTTCATGTTGTTTTTTGTCAGAAGCTGGAAATGAATATTAATTTGTCTGAAAGATCTGACTTCCTCCTGCATTATACAATGATATGCTGCCTCTGGCACAGGCTGGAATGTAACCTAGGAGTCCATTAGTGAAGTCACTTTCTGATGTGAGGTGTTTTAAAGTTGACACTTGCCTGAAGTTCTTGAGTTTGAATTATTTATTTGCAATTATATTAACATGTTAACACAAAAAGCCATGTCTGCTCAACTAAACCTCCACTTGGACAACTGTTAAAGCACACACGCATGTCGACCAGCGTCTCTCGGCTTCGGGGAGATCCGAGATGATAAAACACAGATGTGCTCTCACCATTTAGCATCAAAAGTCACCATAACTCTAAACTCCATGCTCATATTTCAGACAATGATGTGTTTTTGGAAGATTTATGTGATGGAAAAAAAATAGCGTGGTTATGAAGATGGAAGGCTAGGGTTTCCTGGCCGAGGAAGCAGCCGTCAGAGTGTGGAAATGGTTGGATGTTGCTTGTTTTCCAATAGCCACAGTTTCACTGCTTGTTTCTTGCAAATCATGTTGCACAAACAAGCATGATTAACTTGATATCTCAGGAAATTGAATAATAGTACAGCTCTTGGTTCACTGCTGAGAGGAAATCAGTTCTGCGATCATGCTGCCAGGTTTTCGGTGCACCGCTCTTCCTCCAATGCCAGCGTGGGTTCAAGAGTTTGTCACGTTGGAAAATCCAAAGGACAAGTCTGGTTCGGAGTTCACCTCTGTAATCATCAACATATTTCTGACCGTTGAAAATCGCGCTGAGGCTGGGCAGTGCATCCTGGGTCGAACGCTGTATTTATGATTTTCTCCGCTGCTTTTTAATTTCAGGTTTATCCTGGTCTTCAGCTGCCTGGTCCTCTCCGTCTTCTCGACCATTCCAGACCATCAGGACGTCTCCTCCGAATGTCTGCTCATTCTGGTAAGAGGCAAAACCTTTTCCAGCTGAGAAGGTTTATACCAAATGAACGTGTGAACATCATTTTTTCTCACTTTTCTTTTGCAACTCAGTTTCATCATTGCATTTTCTATTAATCTTGAACACTAATTAATGTAAGTACAATGGCACTCAATGGAGCAGATGCTTTTCATCTGAAACGGTGAGTCATTTATCACAACAAGTCATAAGGAAAATTGATTTATATATTCAAATCTGCTACATTCAAGCTATGTGAGCCTTAGGAGACAGAGATCACTCACAGCAAATGAACGGAAAAATAAATCCCAATTGCACCCAATAAGTCTCTTGATATAAAATAAGTGAAACGTGTGAGTCATTGGCTTTTTTTATGTTCAAAATGAAGATACAGTCTGGCCTTGTGATAAATATAACTATTATTTATTTTATTTCTTCCAATTGACTTCCCCCCCAAACCCACTTCTTTGTGAAGTCACTGGTAAATGTTGACACCACCTGTCCCTCTCTCCCTTCCTGTGGCGACCATTGCTACAACCAATAGATCGCCTTTCAGAAAAGTTGGAAACTAACCCAATGAGTTTTACATACCTTTGCAGAGCCACAGGTAGTCAGTCAACTTCTCACTATTAATCGTTATTTTGGACAGTGGTGTGCACTGGGTGGGGCCAAAGGGCAAAAACACACGCTAAAGTGCCTTCCTGGTTGGCAGAAGATGCTAAACTGCTCTCTTGGGTGGAAAAAAAAGCACTAAACTGCCCTCTTGGCTGGTTAAAACCTGATAAAATGCCCTCTGGGGTTATGAAAATGCGTGTCTAGGTGCCGTCCTCATTGGCAAAACACAATAAATTCCCCTCTTGCGTGGTTTAAACACATCTAAGTGCTCTCTTAGGTGGCAGAAACGGACGCTCAAGTGCCCCCCGTTTGGCAAAACACACTAAAGGGCCCTCTTGGCTGGTTAAAATATTGAGAAAATGCCCTCGAAAACATAGGTGCCCTTTTTTTTCTTTTCACACTTCTTTTCTTTTGATTTTGGAGGTGAACTATCCCTTTCAGTACAAGTACGAATGGAGCCGAAACTTGCAGAAAGAATTATGCCCGGCCTGGACGTGGATGCGTGCGCGTCAGCTGATGTCGGACATAATCGGATGCTGCGCTGACCTGGAGTCTGTTTCAATGATAAAACCCACCCCTTCCATGATGTTTAATGATAAATAACGATGTGCGTGCCGTGAGTCAGAGCGTATGTTGCCTTGAACTTGCAGTAAGCTCACATTGTTTCTGTCACCGATCATCCTGCAGGAATTCGTCATGATCGTGGTGTTTGGGTTGGAGTACATCATCCGGATCTGGTCGGCGGGATGCTGCTGCCGCTACCGAGGCTGGCAGGGGCGTCTCCGCTTCGCCAGGAAGCCTTTCTGCGTCATAGGTGAGCTTTTTCACGAACCTCTCCTCTCGACACAGGCCCCGCCCCCTTCCCAAAACGCAATTTTTCCACTGGTCATGCCATTTCCTCTGCTTCATTGTTTTGATGGCTGTTACATCTTTCGGTTGCCTTCTACTTGCCCTCTGGCGGAACACGGTGGTCCTCTGTGTGAACACGATTTGATGTCAGGCGTAAGCAGGGCTCCACAGCACGCCATCGACCGGAGTTTGCTCGTGTCATTTCCAGTTGTGGTTCGGAGCTCATAAGAGGAGAGAGCGTTTACGTAATGAGGTTGCATTAAGTGCCTTTTATTCTTTCCACTGTTTAGACATGGATCTCATTCTCTGCTCCCTCTTGGAAAGCACAGAGCAGCACTCGAAGGGAGGGAGAGCGGAGCGCAGGGGTCACGCAGGGTGCCGCGAGCTCCTGTCGCCACGCTTTGTAGCTGCTGCCGTTTGTCTGCCGGCGCAGCGAGAATGAGAGCAAAACAAAAAAGGGCAGCAAACCTTGAGGAAGAGGGGAAGGAGGAGGCAGGGAGAGGGACGGGATCAGGAGAACCATGCATCTCTGAGCTTGGTCTACCAAGACATTCTCACTAGGGGTGGAAAAAAATAGCCGATCTGAATCCTAAATCCGGTTTTGACTGAAACGATGTGATACATCGTTACACAGACCCCTGAATTCTATTTTTGGCATGAACCGGTTGAACCGGTTGGCCCGATTACAAAGTTATGAATTGGTTTGGTGTTGCTGATGAGCCGCTACAGCTGCTCCCTGTTTGCATCTCTCTTGACCTCCCTCCGATAAACTCGCATGAAACAGCACTTTAAAAGACTGATATATTGTATATTAATATTTACTTTGCCACTTTATGTTTTCAGAAAAATTTGCACAAGGGATGACTTATGAAATTTGATGTTCTACGCTTATAGTGAACTTTAATATTGTTTGTTTTTCATTGCCAGAGAGGCTCTGTAAAGTTCTTTCAGTGCATTTGACATGTCCAGACCACTTTTTCTTTTTGTGCCGAATGAATAAAGCTAAAGTTTTCTAAAGAATTTTCATTCTCTTTAGAATTTAATATAAAATGTAATTTTGGTGTCAGCTCTCAAATTCTCTCAAAAGCTACAGACAAACTCTCTCATTAGTTGCTTCATGTTGCTGCTAATCATTGACCCATCTGAAGCTCTTAGTAATAATATTTAAATCCTACTTGAATTGCATTTTATGGATTTTATTTGAGTTTATGTATTTGTTTCGATTAAAATACAGTGGAGTTATGTAAACAAACTGCCATTTAGAGAGCTAAAATCTCATGTGTATTAAAATACTAATATATGTTATTTTTAGAGCAGTTTTAAGGAACTCTTAAGATTAAATCTATTTGAATGTGAGCAATACCACATTTATAGTATTAGCTTATGTTCATTTAAATGTAAAATGACTGGCTACTTTAAGCAAGAAACAATTATATTGTTTCATACCCCATTAGAGTAAACTAAATCGAATTGTTCCAAGTTAAAATATATCGTTCCTGAATCGTATCATATCTCGTGTATCGACATACATATCAGATCGTCATGTATTCGAGAGATGCACACCCCATATTATTACCCATACACGCAGGATAATACTACTACTAAGAATAAGAAACGTAATAATTCAAATGAGGGTCCGTTTAACAATGGATAATTATTGGCGAAGCAGCATTCTTGAGTGTATAAACAGCCTTTGCGATCTCGAGACACTATTAACTCTGAGAGCACCAGTCATTTTAAGCCCATTAGGACCCCGAGTGTGGACGCTCCCCGGGGATCGGCAGGGAAACGGCCACCGACAAACTGAACGAATGACTCCTCCCGCACTGTTCCCATCGTTCAGCCGAGCCAAAAGTGTTTGTGTCCAAGAATGGTGCGCCGTTGTGAGCTGTTATAGCACAATCTCGCTAATATGTTTGTCTGAGGGCTCCTCCACCCGAAGGTCAGGGAATTCTAGTGAGCGGTTAGCTTTTAAATCCTGCGTCTCCCTTGTGATTAAAATAATTTCTTAGATGTCATCAATCTTTCCTTTTTTCTTTTTCTTTAACTCTTTCAATGATGATTATCTCTGTCTGGCCCGGAGAGCCTTGCAGAAATAATGGCATTGCAGACCGGGGAACAGCTTGGGAAATCAGTAACACTGTAGCACCTGCATGTGACTGACTGATTTGGACAATGGAAAAATGTGATAGTAATCACTATTATTTTGCCCTTGAGGGGTTCAGATTTACGTATTTTTAACTCCAAAAACATTACAATACGACAGCATGTCACATGAGAGGGCCATGATACAATGGCTACGTTTGCATGCAGTCAATATTGGGTTAAGGTACATATTCCGGTTACTAAAACATTGGGAATAACCCGTATCCATGCGTGAGCAAACAGGGTTATTCCTGTATCCATGGTCACTGTAATCAATTGGGATATTCCGTTCAACTCAGCGATGCATGGACAACGTCTGGTACAAACCCTGCTTGGCGTAACTTTCCGCTCCCCTTTTTGTGGATCTGTCTATCCCGCTACTTTCTAGCGTCTCCAAATGCCAGGATCCAGGATCTTTGTGTCTCTCATCACACTTATGCAGTGATTGGTTTCCTCCTCGTGGTGTTTTTCTTGCATTTGGCCACATTTACAAGTAGTTCCTGTACACAAAAGGCCAAGATTCCTTGCCAATAGCATGTGTGCAGAACACAAATTAATGTTCCTTTCCTAGTCGGCGTATACATGATCAAATATTCAGCTTTGAAAAGGAGTAACCCAGGGGTAATATTAGAGTTTTTAAAAACCCAAATTTATTGAAATGGGTTATTGATGTTTACATGGAGAAGTGCAGTGCTTCTCAATTCTTCTTCTTTCAATAAGGGGAAATCTTTCAAGCCTGTAAACATAGCCATTAGTAGAGCAATAATGCAGGGTTCGAGTTTGGTTGGTGATGACATACAGTATTTGTACAAGGGGAAATTTGTTCAAATTCATCATCACGACATCTAAACACACATTTGTGATGTGGAACATCCACAACTTTTCAAAAAAACTTTATATTTCTACTACTATGCTTCTTGATCAGCACTGACAAATTCAATTAGTCTGAAATCGGGGGTTTATTCTCAGCCCATGAAACTGTGAAAACTGTCATGGAGGTCTTCTGGAGGTTTTTAAAGTCGGACAAAATAACCCTGATTATAAAAACCAAAAGAAACAACACACAGCACACATTTATTTTCATATTCCCTCTCTGTGCGTCATCACGAATGAAAACCAAATATATATGCTTTTTGTCTTAAGTGAGTGAATGACGTGCTTTTATGGGGAAGAGGAATTTACACCACGACTTAAAAAGACAAAAGGAAAATGAGGTGCAATTAATTTCACTTTGGTCCCTCAGAGACTGCAAAAGGAAATCCAGCATATCAAGTCTGGAGGAAAAACTGTGTTTGTTTTTCATGTTTCCATGAGGAAGGGAAAGGAAGCTTTTTGCAGATGTTGCTGCATCATTCATAATAAAACAAAACAGTTGCAACCCACAAAAACCTTCAATAAATGTCTTTACTCTGTATTGTCATGTGCTATTAATTGCATTACAGCACAGTAAAGTGTATATATATATATATATAATATATATCTTTCCGCAAATATTGATTGCATTTTTCCTCAGAGAGACCACCAGCGGAACTTAACACAGTAAAATGTTTCGTCATGTGATTTATGACTAGTTGAATGTGGGAGCTGACTTTTCACAACCGGACCCCCATGATCTGTCTGTTTCTGGTTCCCTCCTCAGAAAAAAAAACACTCCATCTTCACTTAGATTTCGAACAAATGATTAATCGCTGTTCATAGCAGCATGTGGTACACACATAAGGATTTTCTAAATCTGAAGAGATTTTTATCTGTTAGAGATCCCACACATGAAGATTAAAAATCAGGCATTGAACAGTTTTGATGGTACTGTGTGTGGTGTGCTCTGATAATCTCCACACAGCACACCACACACATAATGATTCTGTCCCGCCACGATCTAGGATCTAGTCCTCAAAGCCAGAAACCTTGCGTGATCACACGTTATCTCGCAAAAACGAAGAAGAAGCAACATAGCAACAACCACAACACGCAACATGGAAGAGGACATACGAGAAGTCAGTTAGCTTGCTTCTTGATTGGCTACATTTACATTCGTAAATATTGAACAAGTTTAATATTTATGATTGTCGGCCTTGACCTTTTTCGGGACAAATTCACTCTTAACACTCCTCAGACCACAGGATAAATCGAGATAAAACACAAGATAGTCTGGTGTTTTCCATCCTTGGTCGGGAAGGGAAAAGTCGGGGGCAAAAACAGCCCGATGACATTTGTGTGTTTACAGTCATCAGTGTTGTGCTGGAATAAACCACGCAGAAGTTGAAGTATGTTTGCTCTTTCTGTAGATAAAAATCCTTTAGACGGACAAAAAGTGACATTATTTATTGATTTTTTTGGGCCTGTGGACCTTTCCTTGTACGGGCCCACACCTCTACTGAACACAACCATAGTCGAACACACACACACCCATCCCGCTGTCACTCACTCGGCCTAGATTTTCAAAGGGAGCGCAGCAGTTGCGGCCCCCAGCGACTCTCAGCTCCTGGGTGTCATTAATGTATTTTTCATGGCTGTGCTGCGGACTTCTCCCATCACCCTCTCCCCCCGCATCCTGTCAACTGGCCCACAGTTTTATAGCAGGAGCCATCAAACACACCTTGGTCAGCACTTTCTCTAAAGCTTCAGGTTCGGCGGAAGGACAGGGGGGGGGAGGGACGGGTGGGGGGTTATATGTGAGGGAAAACATCTTCTACTGTCTAAATAACACTCCTTAAGGGTTGGGTTTCACAGTAATAGCGGAGTTGATCGAGAGAGGAGCGGAGGGAAGAGAGGAAGAAAAAATGCAAAGTCTCTGTAGCTTGTTGCTAGGGTTGGAAACTTTCCATGGGAATTTTCGGGAATTTATATTAACTATATTTACCTGGTCATATATGCATGTGTATAAATGCTACATTTTCAGGGAACTTTGGGGAATTGTCCCAAACTGAGTCTAACTGTCATGTATATAGGCATGGATATTTGTCATAAGGAAACATATATACAAATAGCCTATGTCTAATACCACTTTTTTAAATGACACTAATCAATTTTTAGAACTGTACAACTTTAAAGGTTTCTTCCACAGAACAACAAAAACCATGCATGGTGAAAAATATAATGAATA
>CAESWR010000249.1:740032-757169 GCA_903171835.1 Mullus surmuletus | reverse complement strand
TCTCTAAAGCTTCAGGTTCGGCGGAAGGACAGGGTGGGGGAGGGACGGGTGGGGGGTTATATATGAGGGAAAACATCTTCTACTGTCTAAATAACACTCCTTAAGGGTTGGGTTTCACAGTAATGGCGGACTTGTGTGAGAGAGGAGCGGAGGGAAGAGAGGAAGAAAAAATGCAAAGTCTCTGTAGCTTCTTGCTAGGGTTGGAAACTTTCCATGGGAATTTTCGGGAATTTATATTAACTACATTTACCTGGTCATATATGCATGTGTATAAATGCTACATTTTCAGGGAACTTTGGGGAATTGTCCCAAACCGAGTCTAACTGTCATGTATATAGGCATGGATATTTGTCATAAGGAAACATATATGCAAATAGCCTATGTCTAATACCACTTTTTTAAATGACACTAATCAATTTTTAGAACTGTACAACTTTAAAGGTTTCTTCCACAGAACAACAAAAACCATGAATGGTGAAAAATATAATGAATATAAAATGATCGATGATGAGTAAATGTGCTTGGGGTAGTTTGCACATGTGATTCATGTATTCAATCATGTTGTTTCAACCAAAATCGTTTTTGAAAACCCCTTTCAAATTGATAACAAGAGAACAAAATTTTCTGAGACAAAATTTCCCAGGAATTTTCAGAAAAATTCAGCTAAGTTGACGGCACCAAACCCTGAAAATGTCCAATAATCTTGAGCTAAAATTCCCATGGAAATTTTCAGGAGTCAGTCTCATTAGCTGCATGTGTTCTTTGTGGGTTCAGCGTTATTCATCTCAGCGTGTTTTCTTCTGAGCAGCTCCATGCGAGAAAAGCTGCATTTGTCCCACCCCTCGGTGCCATTGTTTACCCGCCTCCGTGCATCGGGCCATTTCCATATTCAGCAATAAAATACAATTTAGCCACACTTATGTATGTTTTTGTCGACCTTTGGGACCGGAATCAGAATATTCTACAACCTGTATGTGAAACAATATTCTTCACGATAGCTTCGTCCCTGCTGTCTTGTTTGTGTGTGTGCGGCAGATCAATGTGGTCGCTAGGCATCCCCTCCTTGCATACAGTGTTTTCATATAGGGGAGGGGGTAAACACTGCACGCCTTTGTTCCGATGCCCTTGGCAGATTGTCTCGGCTTCTCTTGTACTGAGCCTTTGTAGGGGTAATTTAGCACAGCGAGGCGCAACTGTGGCAATTTTCCTGATGGTGATGATGCCGGATCAAAACAGCCCTGACCCCAAGGCTTGGATGAAAAATTCAGTCTTTCCATTTCAGGGGCCAGTTTCATATTTAGAATCAATGATAATACAGTGGATCATGCCATTAGGTTGGATCTATGAACAGTCTTTTATTTCTGTGTGGGTTGACATCTCCTAAAATTGTCTTAACTGTACCAACAATGGGAGTGAAATAATGAAAATATCCAGTTAATGAGGATAAAATGTACCTATTTGGTTCATGAAAAGAGGGTGTGATCTAAAGATAGGTGAGTCTCAGTATGTGTGCGTAATTATGTTTTCTTCTGATGGGCTCTTTTGTGTGTCTTCCCCCCAGACATCATCGTGCTGATTGCGTCAGTGGCCGTGGTGTCGGCGGGTAGCCAGGGCAACATCTTCGCCACCTCAGTCCTGCGAAGCCTGCGCTTCCTGCAGATCCTGCGTATGGTGCGGATGGACCGGAGAGGGGGCACGTGGAAGCTGCTGGGCTCTGTAGTCTACGCACACAGCAAGGTGGGCTGCCGGGATGTTAACACACATGAACGGCCAACAAACACACTTTTCCTGTTTGCAGATCAATATGGCTGCGAAGGTTTTCAGCGTATTGAACTCAAGGCCGATGTTGTCTTACTCACCACTGTGCCGATAATTCATGGCCAGTGTGCGTTACTATGCTACTATGACAACGTCCTGGGCTGAACACACACATATTACACACACAGGTTTAGCACGCAGCAGATTAGTTTATAGCACACCTGAAGTGCCCATCTTGGCTAGTTAAAACATGCTAAGATGCCCTCTTGGGTGGGAAAAAAACACAAAAATGCCATCTTGGCTGGTTAAAACATGCTAAAATGCCCTCTTGGTTGGCAAAACACACAAAATTCCCTCTTGAGTGGCAAAAAACACAAAACTGCCCTCTTGGCTGGATAAATATGATAAAATGCCCTCTTGGGTGGCAAAAATGCATGTTTATGTGCCGTCCTCAGTGACAAAACACACAAGACTGCCCTTTTGGGTGGTTAAAACACATTTTAGTGCTGTCTTTGGTGGTTAGAAGACCTTAAATTGCCCTTTTGGGTGTTTAAATACATTTTAGTGCCCTCTTTTAGGTAGAAAAAAATACAAAACTGCCCTCTTGGCTGGTTAAAACATGATAAAATGCCATTTCGGGTAGCAAAAAGGCATGTTTAAGTGCCCTCCTCATTAGCAAAACACACTAAACTGCCCTCTTGGCTGATTTAAACATGTTTAAGTGCCCTCTTCAGTAGCAAAAATGCATGCTTAAGTGTTATCTTCAGTGACAAGAACGTGCTGTAGGTGTCCTTTTTTCTTTTTCTTTTTGCCCCTGCCCTTTAAAAAGTCTATGTACACAACTGATGGAGCCATTTATAGGTATGTATATTCTGCATCCTCAACTTATTTTAGGGAAAAAAAGTTTGGATGATGTGTATCTTGTATCTCGTAACATGAAGTTTGAAGTCGTTGCACACCCATCTCACCTTAAACTGGGCCAACTTCTCTTTGTTTGAACTTCTTTGATGCAGATTCCGGGGCAGGTGATACTTGCTCTCAAAATTCTTTGTCACACATCAAAGCACGGGAATATTGTTGATAAGTCGCATTCTCTGTTAGGTCACTATGCCTCCTCAGGTTTTTACTGCGGGTGAGAAAACTGCTTGTGGATGTTTTTTTGATGCCCTACAATTATAGGAGAATCACACTGCTTCAGTCTCATTTCGCGCCAGCGTGGCTCCAGCCTCGGATCCAGAGGAAACAATGCTGGTTTCATCCTGGCTGTGTGAAAATGTGGATTGCTCCATGTCGGGAATCTGCGATGTAGACAGATGGATGGCGCTGCATTAGCGATAGATCCTGGTGCAGTGAACTGAGCTGAGCCAGAAGGAGAATCTCTCAACTCACCAGTCACTTAAAAGACCACAGATACTTGAGTTTTCTCCACTGATTGCCCAGATTTAGCCATTGAGCGCAGCTTCTCAAAATATTCAACATAACAAATTATGCAAATTGTTGTTACAATGTTACATTTTTTTATATTGAAATCTTGTCAAAGTCAAATTTGATTTTGTTTTACACCAAATATTTTGAGACATCGAATCCTTTTATCATTGAAAAAAAATATGTGGCAGAAAAAATCTATGCTTGAAATTCATGATTTTGTAATTCAAAGTCAAAATTAAGCTTTAAAAATTCAAATTCAAACTCAGATGGCACAGCTATACTTCCATAGCTTCTGCTCTTTGGCATCAAAAGAAGTCATCTGAAATGATCTGGATAGATGATTCTCCTCCTCCTCATCATCACCAATTGACCGCCCTAAATATGTTGAATAGATTAGAGAGCTCCTCCGCCTCAGCTGAGAGTCCTTCATTTCACTGATGGAGGGGCCCTACCTCATGCTTCCACATGGCCCAGTTCAGTCAGGACCAATTAAGTCAGAAGTATACTTTATTTACGTTATTTAGTTAGGCGGTATGGCTCTGTATTGGGTCCTCCCTGCCCTTCCATGCGCTTGATTTTGAATAAGTAACAGAAAACGGATGGTCATAACGTTTTTATTTATATGTCGACCACCTTGCCACCGCTCGTTCAATATAAATGATTGGAATTTAATATGTGGAGCCCATAGCACTATAAGCACGATTTATTGGATTCTTGTTGACACGTTGAATCGATAGTGGTGGCTGGCGTGGAGAAGGGGGCTTTTCTCTGTTGCAGCATATGAAGCTCCATCAGCTGGTGAATTGCAGCGGGCAGCAGATATCACATGGTGACATATGGAAGAAGACGGCCGTCCGTTTACCGCTGTCGATGCCGGGGAAGGGGCAGCACTGAGATTTGAATATCTTCTTGCAGCATTAATGGCAACTTCCTTTTAAAGCTGGCTTGCTAAACACGTTCACCAAAGTCCAAACCAGTAGCTGCATACTGGTACTAATGCCTTTGAAGCCTGAAACCAGTCCTGTGTCTGCCTGCCCTTGGCTTTTCTACACATGCTGCGGATTGGGAGTGTGTACTGGCATACTAGCAACAAAGTATTCATCTTGAAACCTCCGAAATCGGCTCAAACCAGAAACCTCACACTCTGTTAGGACCATTTGGGTTCCACCAGAGCTGTGATTTTGTGATTAAGTTGACGATCATGTTTCGATTTGGTCTCGGGTGAGTTTGTAAACTCTACTCGATGGAATTTGAGTTTACATTTGTCATTTTAAATTAGTGTTCACTTCCCTGCTCCCCTTTTGTGTGTGTTGAGTTCTTCCTTATCATTACAAAAGCTGCCTGCTTGATAATCTCAATGCGATCCTGTTTGTTTATTGTGGTCTTCCCTATTTGGGTTAAAAGCTCTTAACTTTATTGTAAAAGCTGAAAGGTTAGCACCTATGTTTGCTGCTGCAAGTGATTGAAGTAGATTTACACTGGAAATAATAACAGGTACAAGGCTCTTATACCACCTGGTCACTCTGTTTCATCAAATTTTTGTCCTCAAAGTTCCCAGAAAAGAAGATTAAGGTCCATTGACATCAACTGTTCATATGCTAAAGTGGATGTGTGAAATTTTGTATTCCTTTTTTCCATGATTACGTCGTAACGCTTGCTCTGACCTCTGCCCTTGACCTCTTCTCACAGGAGCTCGTGACTGCCTGGTACATTGGTTTCTTGGTCCTCATCTTCTCCTCATTCCTCGTCTACCTTGTGGAGAACAAGTTCAACAAGGAATTTGCCACCTACGCTGACGCCCTGTGGTGGGGCACGGTGAGTTTTATAACAGTATTTGTGATTTAGAGCTCAGCCTTCCACAATTTCTCTCTATTTTCTAATGGAGGTAATGAGTTGAACAGCTGCCAGGGAAGATTTCAGGTTGAAAGGTGGAATCATGGGCACATGTTCCTCTGACTGAATTATGAATAGTCTTCATTAAATGGTCATTTCCAGGCTTTTGTCACACGTGAGTCACTCCATTCAGTGTTATAGCGACCATCAACTCACCCTCTCTTATTAAAACATCTTTCTTTCATGAAGACATTTATGCTGAATCCCGATTCCAGGCCTTAGCCCTTCCCCTCAGTTTTGGGCGTTCCAGGAGGGGTAGGGGGATCCTACTTCTCCTTTGGGTCGAGGGGTAGGGCTTAGGGGTCAAACAGCCCTTGAAACAAAGACTTCCCAGGAACGCACTAGAAACCAAGGGGGACATGGTAATAGTTCTATCCATAGGTGTTTACCTCTCACCTCCTCATAAACACTGAAAGTTAAACTTAAATCCACTAAGCTTGTTCATTTTCATTACAACAAAACATCTTTTTCAATATATACAAACCGAAAATACTGGTCCAGCAGCACTTGTATGTGTCAAATAACACCAGAACCATGGCAACTATTGCGTTTGACGACGGCATGTTGACTGTGTGTTTGTGAGTTGTCGCTTCTGCTGACGGAGCAGCCGGTTAGCGACAACGTTTGATGACGTTGATGAAGTGCTGTCCCGTTTCTTAGGGGAATGTTTTCATCCCTTCCCCTTGCCACTCTGTTTTGAGGGGCAAGGAGTAGACAAAGGAGAAGGGGTAAAAAAGAGAATTGGGATTCAGCCTAACTCCTCTCTTCACTTAAGAGCAGTCAGTCAGTCAGTCAGAGGTGTGATAATGTTAAAATGGCGTTTCGAGGTGTTTTTACCGTCCACACTGATCACCTTAAGTATGCGCCAGATATTGAGAATAACGGCTGTTTTTTTTTTTTGCCAAAGCAGAGCAGATCATTCGGCCGCAGGCAAACATCAGTGTACATCAGGTCACACACACTCGCCGTATACGGCCCACACACAAATCGGATCACTCAGCTATGACTGTGCTACCTGAAGGCATCATTTCAAATCGTGCCTCCATGTGGCAAACTCAAACAGTGTGCACGGGGGAAACATGCAAATACGCAAACGCCACAACATTTATTCCACACAAAAAAGCTAATGAGTGGAAAATGAAGCTTTGCTAAACACCCTCTCTCTGAAAGAGGAATTATTTGCCTGAAGCCCAACATGATAATTTCAATAGTTTGTGTGCGTGCAAATGTGCAAATCTTTATCCTAGGCTGATAACAGGTTTTTGTGTACAGACTTCCGGTTACAAACGTTCTCAGATGAATGTAAATAAAACATAAACACAACGGAGGAACAAATCCTGTGTCATGCTGGAGGTGGACTGGCGGTGACTGTTCTTGGCTTATATCCTATAAAGCTGTCGTACATCATTTAGTAAGCCATTAGTTACATCTTACTATCACTTTATATAGGAGTCTCTGTCAGGAGGACGACAAAAATAGCGAGAAATGGTCATTGAGAATTATTGGAACTACTCCACCAGGCAAATACTTTCCTAAATTGGTACTTTTGCTCTCACAAACCGACTGTGCAGTTTAAACACAGATTGTCATGTTTTTGTTTCCATGCCTGCTTTTGTTCCAGACACACAGAGCTGTCTGAGCTTGGGCGCTTGTTTCAAGCTGCATCTAATGGTTATTTATTTTCGCCGACAGATCACCCTGACAACCATCGGCTACGGAGACAAGACACCAAAGACGTGGACAGGACGGATGCTGTCTGCAGGTTTTGCTCTTCTGGGCATCTCATTCTTTGCCTTGCCAGCAGTAAGTGGAGGTTTCTCATTCATTCATTCATACATTCATGCATTCATTCATTCAGAGCAGATGCATTTTTGTCCATCTATCTATTGTTTATTTTTTGAGAAATCAAGTTCTATGATTGTTTTTTTTCACCCATTTAATTTGATATTGCTTTTATGAATTATGGTAACACATTATAATGTTGCCTGGTAAGTATGTAGTACTTACATGGCACCAGCATAATCTTTTGTAGTACCAGGTACTCACGTGGTATATACCTAGTACTTACATGGAACCAGCACCATCCCTGGTACTGCATCATTCCTGGTAGTATCAGCATTATCCCCGGTAGTACCAGACACTCACATGGTATGTACTTAGTACTTGCATGCCAGCATCATCTCTGGTACACCATCATCTCCGGTAGTATCAGCGTCATCCCTGGGAGTACCAGATACGGGGTATTTACCGAGTACTAGCAGGGAACCAGCATCAGCTGTGGTACACCATTATCTCCGATAGTATCAGCATCATCCCTGCTAGTGCCACTTACTCACAGGGTATGTACTCAGTACCTACATGGAACCAGCATCATCCCTGGTAGTATCTGCATCATCCCTGGTAGCACCACATACTCACATGGTATATACTTAGTACTTAAATGGAACCAGCATCATCCACATTACAGCGTCATCCCTGGTAGTACAAATACTCACGGGGTATGTACTCAGTACCTACATGGAACCAGCATGGTCTCTGGTAGTAAAGTACTCACATGTTCCGAGTACTAACATGGAACCAGCATCATCCCTGGAACAGCATCATCCCTGGTAGTACCAGGTACTTACTATGTAAGTACTTGGTACTTACCGGGCTGTATGATGTGCTACCAAATATCTAATGTAAAGAAATGAATTCCCATTTAGGTGTAACTGAATATGTTGAAGGTGCCTGTGGACCTTTGGAGCTCCTGGTTCTAATGAGTTGATGAGTGAGACATGGCAATGTATTAAATTCTCAAACAAGAACAGATCTCTTCTCAGTCTATCAAAGTAATGAGCAAAAGTTTGCATTGAAGCGTTCTTGAGCAGAGAAACAGTTTTACATATTTGTTTTTTTGAAACGGATTCAGATTACAAGTTACGTTTGTTTACATGGAAGGAATTTGGTGGTGGAAAAAGCATCCCCAAGATGGGCCCCAGTCAGGGCGACGAGGAGAGTATCTTAGCACTTCATAAAGACCCGATAACACCAACAAAACACTCACAGCAGAACCCAGGGTAGTCGTGTCCATGTTCAGTTGATGTGACCGCCACTCAAAACACACAAACAGGTTCTGCCAGTATTTATCTCCTTTGTTCTGCTTGCAGGGCATCCTGGGCTCGGGTTTCGCCCTTAAGGTCCAGGAACAGCACAGACAGAAGCACTTTGAGAAGAGGAGAAACCCTGCCGCCTACCTCATCCAGGTAAATGAAATATGCCGTCAAGGTTGCCCTGAATTTTTATGATTCAACAGTCGACTGGTCTTAATGCTACGATACTTCAACATGTGACTCAAATCTATCAATGATTTTTTATCATTATGCAGTTTGTCTTTTTCCTCCTTTGCCTACCTCCAGTTTCTTCTTTACCTTCATAAATACACAGAGACCCTCCCCCAAGTGTAAAGCAAATAGCATGTCNCCCCCCCCCCCCCCCTCCTCTCACCCCGTCATGTGCCCCTCCATCCTCCCCGTGCAGAGCTCCTGGATGTCTGGGGAGCGGCTTTTGTTCTGTCCGTCCCAAATTTGAGGCGAGAAAAAATGAACCCATCTGTGCCATCCCTGTTATGTCTTTCCTTTCCCACTTTAGCTTCACGAGATGATTCAGATCCCAAGAAACCCCACTAATTCTTCTGCGTGATCAAGTGAGCAGCGTGCGAGAAATCTGCTCACCTGTTGCAAGATTTCAGAGGGATTCTTGGGAAGAATATGTCCATCTCTCTTAAGGACTGTTCTGAGATAGTTGCGTGGGTGTGATCATAGCCGACTTCAATCATGGCCAAAGAAACTTGCTCCTCTCATTCCCTTTAAATGCGGCGCACTGGCAGTTTGGTTTCCTTTGTCCGGTCAAGACCTGAGTAGTTCATAGCAGCAGACGGAGGAAGAGTTACGGGAGGGGGACTTCTGCAATAACTTCACCAAAACACTTCGTTTCACTTCTACACATCACTTTCAGAATTGCAAAGAAATGAAAAAATGCAGTGTATTATTCTATTTTCTGTTTCATTAGTATTTGTTCTGTTGATGTGTGTCTATTAAGTAATCAATCCCGAACACATTCAGTTTCAGTTACATCATTTAATCCACTGAGATCTAATCTACTATAGACAAGTACATTTTCATTGCATCATGACACGTGCTACCCGCCTCAGATGCAATGGGCAAGAGTCGAGCTGACAAATTAATTATTTTAATAAATTCCTTTCTTTAATGATTCAGTGGATTTGATGACCGTTGTTGACATATTTATTAAGAAAATACGTCTGACATCCACCACACCTGTCTGCACAGTTCGGCATCTGTCTGCCTGCACAGATGCACCAAAGTCTCCTGAGATCAGCTGCGTTGCCCTGCGCCGCCACTTAGACGTGGTCTGAGCAGGTGTAAGCACAAGACAACTTTCTGGCACCAAACTGTCAGTTTGCCAGGCGTATCTCCACCTACACTCCCTCTGCTGCACCGGCACTTCCGCAGACCGCTCTACCAAATTGACGAACACACACAGCAAGCCTTTCACTGGTACAAAAATCAGGATGCGCCGGCATTTGTGCCTCGGCTCACTTGGGCCATCTAAAAAAATAGAGCCTTAAATGTCTGCGAAGTCCGCTTGTCAAACCCCCCGGGACACCCGATCACTAGGCCAACAACATACACATCCACCGTGCGTTTTCATTCTCAAGTCTTTCATTCTCCAGTCTTTGAAAATGCTCCCATACAAAGCTTGCCGCAGACATCATTGGCTGAGATATGTAGCCTACTGCCGCATAATGAATTTAGTGAACCTATATTGCCGTAGGTACGGTACGGCACTGTTGCCTGCATCACCGTTACCGTATGACAACAATAGACGTAAACTCATTTCCCCTTTCCCGTCATAACTTTATAGTCTATACTATTTATAGTCTATACTATAGGGAAATAGTCTTCCTGGGATTAAACCCTAATCTTCACCTCCATCTTCGGCCTTCGTCCTCCTTCTGACTGTGCCACTCAAAAGTTGTTACTTTCGCGTTGTTACTTTCGCGTCTCTCCATTCCGCGTCTCTTGCTCCCACACGCTCGTCCGCTTGCCTCCGCCTCATGTTCCCGTCTCCCCACCTCCCTGACCTTTGTCCTCCCCCTCTCTTGTCTCCTCCCCACCCCGGCCGCGCCCACGCTGTACTAGGCCGCGTGGCGTTATTACTCCACTGACAGCACCAGGCCATACCTGGACGCCACGTGGCGGCACTATGAGAGCCTCCTGCCCTCCCACAGGCATGTATTCATGCCTGCCCTCCGCTCCAAGCACAGACGTGTGACACAGCTGTGTTTTTGTTTTCACTAATCAGCTTTTTAAATTTGTTTTCTGTCTTCCTCATTCTCCTCTTCCTCTTCACTCCCTCTTTGGCCTTGTATTTTTTTACAAAATTTTCCCCAATTTTATTTTGTTCCTCTCTTTGTATTTTTCTTCTTCTTGGTTTTGTGTATTCTGCATGCAGTGTGTTTGGCGTAGTTATGCGGCTGATGAACACTCGGTTTCCATTGCTACCTGGAAGCCTCACTTGAAGGCGTTGCATACCTGCAGCCCTACAAAGTAGGTACAACTATGGCAGCTGGTGTCTGTATTTGGTGTCTGTGCCACTCTGGACGTAATTTACTCTACTTCAACTATGTGCTTTTTCAGTTAATATACATTCTTAATTAATGCAATTATTATTTTCTGCTGTCTTTCTGTTAAATGTGTTTGCCTTGTTCTCTTTATTGAGCTTCTTTCTTTTCATTTTTCAAGCAAAAATGTTCCACACATTTAAAAAAAAGATGATTTGGATTTTTTAACCTCAATTTACTAGAATTTACAATAATTTTAGATAAGTCTTTTCAAAAAAGATCTTTATTTTTCCTGCCATTATATAGATTGTTTCCCTCTGAGCATTCGGACTGAGTCAGACTCACTTTGACCAGTCAACTGAGCGCCCCGTGACTTTCTCTGCTGACACTTGCAGAGCAGCAATTTAAGCTTTCGTCCTCATCACCTACCTGTTTGCGCTGGTCCCAGTCAGCCAATCATGCTTTTTTTGAATTTGCGACACTTTGGTCATCACATTGCATTCAGAGAATTGTGTATCATACATGTGGATCATTAAGAGTTCTTCTATCTATAGACACACACACACAATGGCTTCGTAACATGTAAGCCATTTACAAACAGCAAATTGTCTACTTAATTGTTACTTAAGTGAATTTAAATATATATATGTGGCACATCAAATCATGTAGGAGTTATAAATGAGATGACAGATAATTTTACCATTGGGGCAATAACCCCCCAACCCCCCCTCCCGTCCCCCACCCTCCCAAAGACTGCACTCTTTGCGACTATAATTGGACAGTTAAATACAATGACAAAATACCCTTCGTTATACTCAGTACTGTGTTGTTCTGGCCAGATCCATAGCTTTATTTTAGCGTTATTTTTGCTCTCATGCAATCCTCAAAATTATTTTTCCTTAAAAAAAACTGGCTGGGAAGCCTGACAATATCTTCAAGGAATCCAAAGTACAGTTACAGAGACACAGTCGATGAAATAATCGTTAGAGTCACCGTTTTCTGCCACTCGGTCACTTTCCTCTCTCGTTGCAAGTGCTTCCTTAGTTTGCCTGGACGATTCTGCATCGACCCGCATGCCTTTTGTGAGCCTGTTATTTGTTAAGGTTCTATTTTCTCTGCAATGCTTATTACTGATAGATGTGTTGCTTCCCTCATATCTTCTGCATTTGTTAAAGCAACCCAAGCCTTTAATGCAAAATCTCATGCTGCCTCAGAGGACCATACCAGCGTTTGTCTCAGGTTTCGGATGCATAATTTTGCTCATCCGTACCACTTAAAACCCATTTTGGTGCAAAATAAATAATGTAGACATCTGAATAAACAACTTGAAATTCAATGTGTCCATGTGGCTCTCCTTGAAAGTAAAATAAAACAAAAAAGAAACCAGGTAAGGTCCTTTGAGCAACATCACTGATCAATAAAAAAGTAATTGACTGCTATCAAAGAATTGTTCTAATGCAATTTATTTTTTCTCTCACCTGTCAACTCCAGGAAGGAGCAAGGAGAATCAACTACAAGGTTTGTGACCCCAACACTCATTGTTTCTGATCCATAAGTGAGGAAAAACTGGCAGCAATCTTTTCAAATTTGTAACCTTTATTAGAAGATACCAGAACTTTCTCACAGGAGATCAGAACTATGGAGGTCATTGGTGGTCATCAGAACTGTGAGTGTGAGATTCAGAATATGAAAGAGGAGCTCCCCCTATCCAACTTTCGCCAGTTTAGTTTTCTCGACTCGATCTTAGTCAATGAAATGTAACCTCAAAGCATTTTGTTGGAGCAAAGTTCTTACAGAGGAATCATTTCACACTGCGATACATTTGAATACCCTTTTGTATGAATATACACTATTTGAAAAGAGTAATAGAAAAGCATGTTTATGTGTCCTATCCCTTGCAGTTCATGATTATATTGGAGTAGGAACGCAGCATTGAAAAATCTGCTGTCCCTATAGGAGCATTTGTGAAAACTGTTGTCTAGTGACTGACACACTGCAACGTTGGCAGCTTTTCCCACTAATTGATGAAAGAATGTTTTCACAGATGTCAATTCAGCCATTTTCAGTTGTATATCAGGCCTTCACAAGTGCTCTCACTTTTCTGTGAATAACTATTAACTGAAGGAGACAGTACATATACACACATGTGACTGAACTGGTGTCAATTTACAGGCCGTATAGACACCGTCCACTTGAGCCAAAACAACAAAATAGAATAGCTGGAAAGATCCTGCAAGAGGTAGAAATAAATCTCAGTCAATATTTGGGTGAAGGTACATATTTCAGTTACTAACACATTGGGTATAACATGTTTCCATGCAAACAGGGTTATTCCCGTATACATGGTCATTGTAATCAATTGGGATATCCCGATCAAACCGGCGATGCACGGAGAACGTCTGGTACAAAGCCTGCTTTGCTTCCGCTCACCTTTTTGTGGATCTGGCTATTCCTCTACTTTCTACTGTCTACAAATGCAATGATGTTTGTGTGTTTCATCACACTTATGAAGTGATTTGGTTTCCTCCTTTCTCCAAAAGTGTGGCGTGGTGTTGTTCTTGCGTTTGGCCATGTTTACAAGTAGTTCCTGCACTCAAAAGACCAAGATTCCTTGCCAATAGCAGAACACAAATTCATGTGCCTTTTTGATGGGGATATCCCGATAGGCGTATACAAATCAAATATTCAGGTTACAAAAGGAGTAACCCAGGGGTAGTATTCGGGTTTTTTAAATTTAAATGTGTTATTGGTGTTTACATGGCCGCACGCAACCGGGTTATTGCTAATATTCCAATTACAAAAGGCTAATTGACTAGCCATTGTCTTTTATGACAACACACATGTGACTGAACTGGCCTCAACTCACAAGCTGCACAGACACCGTCCACTAAAGCCAACACATCCAAATAGAATAGCCGGAAAGATCCTACAGGATGTAAAAGTAAATCTCAGTAAGCCACTGTTGCAAAGGTCATTTTGTTATCCTCGCCCAAAAAGAGATTGTGTACCTTCCCACATAACGGAGAGAATCAGTTGCGCTGAGGAGAAAATATAGACTGTTATAAACCTGCAGAACTGCGCTGTCACTGAAAGCATGAAGTCGGCATAACTGGAGTTATAAAATGATGAAATGTTGGCAGCTAATAGAGCATTCCTCTGCAGCACTCTCTGACTCATTCGCTTTAGCCTAGCTTTCTTTTTTTCTTTATCACTCACGGCCGTCTCCCAAAAACATTTTGGACATGCTGAGGTGTGCTGATGGTCGAACACAGGCAATTATTAACACAGACACACACACTTTACAGTTTTGTTACCATCATCTTGCTCTGGGTGTCTAATAAAGTTCTATGAACAATGATAGTTTGTGTGAGTAAATTCATTGCATTCAGAGAGTAGCTAATTGAAGGATTTTTTACAGTGGCCAAGGGCTGCAAACACAGAAACGCTGCGAACACAGAAATGATGCAAAAGAGAAACGCTGCAAGGGAGAAACGCTGCAAATTCACGAAACAAAACGGAAGTGTTCCAGGCCACTAGGGGCACCAAAACTGAGGGCTGGACTAATCCTGTGGGATCGGCCTCTCTTTAAACACACGAACGGGATGTATTTTCTTTATATCGATTAAGACTTGGAAGAATTGGAATAAAAATGTAAATTTTTCCTAATGTCCTTTTGACACTCATCACTTGGCCATAACAGCATTATAGGAAAACAGCAGATCTAAGCCTCTTTTTTTCTATTCAAAAAACGTTATCAACCAAAAGTTCCTATAATCATTAGTTGTTCAAACTTTATTAAATAATACAAAACAGTTCATAATCAAGCACCAGGGCGCTACAAGCACTTCCAACACTTTTTGCAGCGTTTCTCTTTTTGCAGCTTTTTTGTTTGCAGTATGTCTGCATCCCTCGGCCACCGTAATTTTTCATTATAAGAGGATAGTATACAGGGTCCATAGATATTCGCAGCAGATTTGAAGTAGATCCCACAACAACAAAAAAAACAAGGGTCTGCATCCTCCACACTGCTCTTACACACCGGCGCTTGCATCGCCTCGGCCCGGCCTCGATGCACACAGTTAAATGAGGGACATCAGCGCACAGTGTGAGTCACCAAATTGTAGCTCTTTTCGAACACCACTGTAGACGTTCATTTTCCTCCACCGAGCTCAATTGCCTCCTGTCTGCTGCCTCTAAATGCCAGTGGTCGCCAAAGCTCGCAAAACAGCGTCTGATATATCAAATGCACGCAAGATTGTGCGAGCGTCTATGAATAAGGCATTTCATCAATGCCTATTCAGGTGGTGGAGGAGACGGAGCGGGGTCACAGCGTTTCCCCCGCTGAAACATCTACAGCTGAATATCTTCTCAACAACATGTAACGCTTCACCGTGTGTCTATCTCCCCTTGTTTTCATTCAGTAAAAATTATAGTAATAAGCAGAGGCTACTGAAGAGGTGTACCACTCGGAAACATAGGTACACGGCATTTCTGCTCCACGCTACAGTGATGTGTCTTCTCCGGGAATGTTGACTAATTCTTGCATGGGTAGGAGGCTGCTGCTTCACACAAGCCTCACTTAGAACATCTGGGGATTGGTTGAGTTTGTCAATAGATTAAATAATCTGCATATTTGACCTTCTCCTGCCTGAGCAATGTGCTGCGTCTTGCCTGCTGTGGTTCTCAGAATACTTGTCAGCTTGTATCCTCAGTTGCAAAGCCATGTGGGACTCAACTGACCTGGGAAATTGCAATTTAAAGTCATAGGCCACATTTTGTTTTGGGTTTTTTGGGGGGGTGGGGGCAGGGGGGGTTCTACTCAAATCTGTAAACTATACTCCTATGAGGACGAATGCTGAATCCCCATTCTGCCCCTTAGCCCTTCCCATTACTTTTGCGGGTTTACGTGGCGGATACACCTACCTCTAGGGGTATCCAAATTGTCCTTTGGATCAAGGAGTAGGGCTCAATCCAAAGGACAATTGGGATACCCCTACCCCGATTCTCCTTTGGATCGAGGGGTAGGGCTCAATCCAAAAGAGAATTGGGATGCCCCTACCCCAATTCTATTTTGGATCGAGGGGTAATGCTTGATCCAAAGGAGAATCGGGATACCCCTACCATTCGATTCAAAGGAGATTGGGGTAGGGCTATCCCAATTGGGGTAAGGGGAGGGCCAAACAGCCAGTGAAACAGAGATTTTCCGGGAGCACACTAGCAACCAAGGGGCACAGATGTTAATAGGTCTAAACATAGGTGTACCTCTTACATGCTCATAAACGCTTTTACATGTAAATTCACTAAGCTTGTTAGCTAGCGTTGATTAGCTCACTTGATGTTCATTACAACAAAACATCTTTTTCAATATATACATACCAAAAACTGGCGCAGCAGCACTCGCCTCTGCTGACGTAGCAGCCGGCTAGTGATAATGTTTGACAACGTAGCGATTGTCAAACATCGTCACATTTCTTAGGGGAAAGGTTTCACCCCTTCCCCTTGCCACTCCGTTTTGTGGGACAGGGGATAGACGAAGGGAGAGGGATAAAATGGAGAAGTGGGATTCAGCCTGACATGGCTCAGTTGAACTGCAAAAACTGAACCGCAGCTCCGTACGTAGCAATGGATGGTGGTGAAAACGAGCGGAGGGGGAGGAGCTCCTGAAACACTCACTGCTCACTTCCGTTGCCTTTGAGTGCTTAACGTTCCTCTGAGCCATCGGCACTGCCGGACCCTCCCCAAATGTACCCTTACTAGCTTTGTTCTCTGCATGACCCAGTTAAAAATACTTATGATGCTGGTTTCCATTCATCGTGGCAAAAATAAATTGCCGTAGCTTGAGCCCCCACTAGCCTTTCGGACCCCCTCTCACTGGAAGCGCATCTTCTTTGTGTGCCTTGCTGTGGCCGAAGCAGATGACTGAATGAAGACACACAACAGGAATTAACTTTTTGGCAAACTGTCTTCTCACAATCGCCATCTATCAACGGTGGTGTCCGAGTCACATCCAGAATAAATCTGCCTGCTGCCATCTGCATGGAGTTATGGTGACCAGATTTCAGTTGTCCAAAAAGAGGACACCTGCAGCAGGTAGGGGTGATGACCAAATTATCAGAGCGGGGGGGGGGATTCCGGACAACTTTGAAAATCTGCCCGGACGCACCTTTGGGCGGCAAAAAAGAAGACATGTCCGGGGAAAAGAGAACATTTGGTCACCCTACTGGAGTGTATCTCGGTGTTTTGAGTGTCCACCATGTTTCTGGTCATGCAGAAAGCGTGTTTTGGTTTTGCGTAGTTCGGCAGTCTGCGATATCAAGATGGTGGTGCAACATGGCAGCACCCAGGATTTGACCTGTCTCACATAGAATGTAAATTGCTTCAAAATATATCACGTCATTGCTGAGAGAAATGGCTGACTGCCAACGACAGGCT
>CAESWR010000249.1:721582-739344 GCA_903171835.1 Mullus surmuletus | reverse complement strand
ATTCCGGACAACTTTGAAAATCCGCCCGGACGCACCTTTGGGCGGCAAAAAAGAAGACATGTCCGGGGAAAAGAGAACATCTGGTCACCCTACTGGAGTGTATCTCGGTGTTTTGAGTGTCCACCATGTTTCTGGTCATGCAGAAAGCGTGTTTTGGTTTTGCGTAGTTCGGCAGTCTGCGATATCAAGATGGTGGTGCAACATGGCAGCACCCAGGATGTGACCTGTCTCACATAGAATGTAAATTGCTTCAAAATATATCACATCATTGCTGAGAGAAATGGCTGACTGCCAACGACAGGCTGAGAATTTGCGGAGCAGCGATGCCCAGACAACAACAAACCGTCTGATGTTTTTATCCATTTTAGAGTGAGGACGATGTAAAATATTGGCAAACCTGTTTGTTAAAGAAAAACTGCATACACACACCCACCTGGTACTTGTTCAGTGATAATACTTTAATGAGCCTTGCCTTGTTGCCTGAGCGCTGGCTTTGCATGGAGTCATTATCTGCATAAACACACAATCATCAGAACCATCTCCCTGCTTTCTCTTCATTTCATCACTCTGTTTCCTGTTTTCCACAGATAACTTTTATGTATTAACTTCAACCTTTGGTGACACAGCAATTACCTCTGCCAGGGAGGGCACGTCTTGGTGCAAAAGTAGAGATTGCACAAATCCAGCTAATTTGAAAACTGTTGAAACTTGAACTTACACATAGGGAAAACAGGCTTTTGTTTGTTTTGTTTTTAACCTTGGTAGTGATGGAGGCATCCATTCTTACGTTCTCATGTGTCCTCATGCAACCAGGTTTATTTAAAAGTACAATCAAAGTGCTGACTTTACACATTATAGCTTTTTGATTTGCTTTATATGCTTACCAAATAATGAACTCCTCAGAAAAAGCTCAGAAATGTTATTTCAGTCAATCATTTCTCCCCCTTAATAATACCAATTGATGTTTATGTTTATGATGATGATGTTTATAAGGATTGTGCATTCATGGAATAAATAACACAGCTAAACGTGTGGTTAACGCCCCAAAACTGCTGTCAGGTGTGTGCCAGTCACAGGTGTATGACTGGCACCTTATTGGCACCTGAGTGAAACCAACAGGAGAATACTGCAAGTGATTTAGGTGCGTTGTGAAAGTGACTAATCAGGCTTTCCAACGGTGTAAAATACTACACCATTTGGTATTATCAAAGGGGAGAGATGATTGACTGAAATAAAGTTTCAGAATTTTTTTTGAGGAGTTTATAAGACTGTGACATCATCAAGATTCAACCTGAGACTTTATCGAGGCCAATACAATAGACAATGCACAACTGTGGAACCATAGCTAACATGAGCTTGCTGCTCGCAATGCATGCTGGTCCTTCGCCATCTTGACCTGCAGCCTCTTGCCTTTATATGAGTGTTTAAAGTTCTGGATGATGACTATGTCGATTAACATGAACTGCATTTTGCCAAAGTCTTTGATGTCTTACTGTTGACCTGAGTATTACATCACTTATTTGAAGTCAATGCACCTTTTCACTCCCCCTGCCCCTGTACCGTATACCTACTCTTTTCTGTTTTGTTCTACAGCCAAAAGTTGAGTTTTAAGGAGCGTGTGAGGATGGCGAGTCCCCGGGGTCAGAGCATCAAGAACAGGCAGACGTCCTCAGTGAATGACCGGCGGTCTCCGGTCACCGAGACCGCCACGGAGGGCACCAGCCCGGCCAAGGTGCAGAAGAGCTGGAGCTTCAACGACCGCACGCGCTTCAGGCCATCGCTGCGCCTGAAGAGTCAGTCCCGATCCACCACTGACGGTGAGCGAGTCCACCCCGTTCTGCTCTCACAGTGTTTGCTTATCTTTGGATCCATTATGATGAAGTTCATCATCGAAAGAGTTAGTCACAACTAATATTCCCAAAACACAAAAGAAAATAGATTGTACCAGAGGCGATTTCTCTAAGACTGCAAGGGAAGCTCAGTTTCCCCCAAAATGTTAATAATTAAATGGTCAAATATGTACTGCTGCATCCACACTTATGAACAATATAGCTGTGTTGCTAGGTTATGCCAAGCACATTCTGCGCGCACCTCCCGCAATCTCCATGAGCATAACACTTATCCCAAGGGATAGACCGTGCTGCCGTTCGAGCGGCTGATCGGCACGGCAGCACGGCTGTTGTGGCATTTGCCCACATTGCCCTGTGGCCAGTTCAACCACTTGAGTTACAACAATTTCTAAAACTATAAATTTAAGTTATCTTTATAATTATAGTTTTTTGTGTGGACGGCCCTTCAGAACACGAAGACAAGTTTGTTCAGAATCAGCTACTCATCACAAGTCGACTGACTTGATTGGTATCATTCCTGTATCATCAACGCATTTGCCTGTAGAACCCAAGCATCAATGTCCTTTGCTGATTAGAAGAGTTTTGTTTTTTTGGATAAATGACAAAAGATTTTGTCCCACCCCCGGGCGCTCAGCGTCTCTGGGGGTGAATGGATCAGTGGGCGGAGCCTCGGCTGACCTGGATGCCGTGCTTCCACATGATGATGGCAAGATCGAAAGGCTGAATCCCTGTTTGATTGACAGCTATTTTGAGATATACACCATCACTGAGCATCGGGAGCTCAGTCACGTCGCAGATTTTGCAAGTAAAATGGAAAGACAATGTGCAATGTGCATGTGATTTCTTAATATTTCCTTGGCAAAATTGCTTGACCATTTCCATTGTTCATTTCTTACACTGTAAATAAAACATACTCATAGTATTTCTTGTTTCAGTATAATATAATCCAAATAAATAAATCGACACATTTTATAATGTAGGACGACTCCTCAACAAAGCCCACAATTTAAAACCACATTCTTTGTGTCAGATTAAATCGTTGCATCCCTGATCTTTCTGCACGCAGTTGCCCCATTTCCTTATTTTGGATTTGAAAATGATGCAGCTTTTTCTGTCTGATAAGAGACATGGAAATTTGACCAACGAAGGTGAAATTTGTGCCACGTACAAATTTAAAATAACCTGCTTGGAATCCTGCTTGAAATGATGCAGGTCCCGACCTCAGAGATTCCAAATGCCTCAGGTTTGTTGTTTTTAATGGAGTTTTATTGGCCGACCTTCCTATCCACCAGACCTTGTTTTGCCCAAAACTCAAGCAGCCGAGTGGAGGAATTCTAAGAGTTGTTGCAGTGCCGGCCTGGCAAGTCAGACTGGGTAACAGCCAGTCGACATTTGTGGGTGGATTGATGGATGGTACGTGTGGTGAGTTCCAGCAGCCATATGGGGTGTGAGCGCAGGCCAGCTGGCTGCCGGCTGCCGGTGGAGCAGAATCAGTGACCGAGCTCGCCAAAACCAAACTGGTTGGCTGGTTAGCCGCGCTCCGTCTGATCCTCCGCTGTCACTGACATGGCGGCTAAATGAGATGTTAGAGGATGAGGAGCCTCTGCGACCACCGTGACTGAAAAGTCGAATCAAAACTGAAATATTACTGGAAACTATGACTACAAAGAAAAATCACATTTTTATCAGATGAAACGCCTTATTCCGGCCTCTGTTAGACTTTGTGAAACCCACACAAACACCTGCATGATTAAATGACACCACCTCAAGAGCAGACTTTCTCTTTTTGTTGAAAAGAACAAAGCATTGACTTTACGGCACACCTCTCAATGCAAGAGGCTGTGATCGCATTGTACAGAATGACAAGCATTATGGAATTCCAGTGCTCCTGCTGGCAGTCATTTTCTGCATTTCTAACACAAAAGCCCAACTTTTGTTGCAAACAACAGTGCTAAAAGAAAAATGGCTGAACTTAATTATTCATACTAGAGCTGGTTGTCAAATTTGGTGTCAACTGCATGTGAACACTTTTGTCGCCCCAGCAAACGTTCACTTTCGGGTATTGCTGAGCAGGGGCTTGTCACTGTTTGAGCCGGGAAGGTTCAAGGGGACACACGGGGAAGTCAGCAATCCCGATATGAAATAGCCACTCAACAGACATCATGTCATGACAAACAAATACGATAAGAATGCAATAAAAATATGGTTTTGTCAAGTTTCCAGGGTACAATAAACGCTGATTTCTCTTCTTATACACTGCTTTACAATTCGTGTTAAAAGTCAGTTTGGCATCAGTGACAGTCCCGAGATATCTGTGCAAGATAGTCTGTGTCCTAAAATCAATAATCATGTCCTTAGTTATGGATGTGTTAAGCACCAAGAAAGAAAGGTCGCACCAACTGATAATATCCTTCAAGACTTGACCGTTGGCTGGATTCATTAATGTGCAACAAACTCACAATAACAGTATAATCTGCTAATTATAAAATGGGCCTGTTTTCACAGACAGCAACAACAACAACATGCATTTTTTTCATCATTGAGAGGGTCAAAATTTTCTGCAAAAATATTTGATATGTATCTTTCAGGAAGAAGCTGATTAACAAGATTGAATCATTTAAAGCTGGAAAAAATATTAATACATGATATTTTTACAGCACTCTCTTGGAAGAAGATACGTTGTTTTTTCATCATTTAGAGGGTCACAATCCCAAATAAATATTTGATATGTATCTGTCAGGCACTCTTTTGAAAGGAGACTCTTTTTGTCCCCAAGAACTAAGAGAGTTTGCCATAAAAATGTGTCACTCCAGAAAATAAATATGCCTTAAATTCAATGTTGCTGCTAATCATTGATCCATCTGAGTCTTTAACTATAATAAGTAAATACTCCTTTAATTGCATTTTATGGAAATTATTTTAGTTTTGTATATATTTCTTTCCAATTAAAACACTGTGGAGTTACGTAAACAAACTTGCATTTGTAGAGAGTTAAAATCCCCAAATAATTAATATTTGATATATATCTCAAATAAACGTTACCATGACTGAGAATATCCACAAATATATTTGATATATAAATTTCAGGCTGAAGCTGATTTTTCTTAAAGTGGGAATTTTTTTTTATTTTTGCAGCAGTTTTAGGGAGGGGATGTTTTTTGTCCCCAGGCATGATTAAGAATGTTTTTTTAAGGAACTCCAACCCACAAGACCATGGCTTGGCTGAAAATTGCTCAATAAGCCTCGTGGCTAAAATGTGCGGTTGGATGGTGTTAAAAGCTGATGAAAAATCAATAAAAGTCAGTCTAACATGGGCTTTGTTACCCTTCGGATGTTTAAATAAATGGTTTAGCAGCGCAAGTATGGCATAATCGACCCCTCTGTGGGCCCTGTAAGCAAACTGCATAGGGTCAAGTGCATGTGCTGTCCTCTCTAGAAGTTCTGAATTAACAAGTTTTCCAAATGCAAACATATCAGAAAATAAAGGGTTATTCTCTATGTCCTCTCTCGCAAGCAGCAGACTCCAGCATGGCCGGGGAGGAGGGCTTCGACGAGAAGGGCTGTCACTGTGAGATCTCGGTGGAGGACCTGCTGCCTTCCATCAAGTCCGTCATCAGAGCTGTGAGGTGAGGCCGAGTGGCATTTTTCTGAATAATATCTCCTCGACATCCAGCGTTGCGTGCCAAACAAACACTGATTTCAAACCCCTGCCGCCCACCAACCCCTTCTGATTGAATGTGCTCGGGGGATTTAAGTGACCCGCAGATTTTTTCCTAGGGATATTTTTAGATCATCTTTGGTTCATGCGATTAGATACAGTGTTGAGAGACAGGAAATGTGGTTAGTGGGAGCGTTAACACTGTCGAGCAATAGGCAGCAACCATGTCACAAGGACAAGGCATTTCGTCCTGAGCACATTAGGATTTAACTGCAGGAAACGTGACGCATTTTATTTTTATGATACGCATAATGTGATCTCATTCATCAGTCTCCTGAAATCTCATATTCATTCTTAATACCTTGATCACGAATATGTATCCACTGTCACTTTGCATCCTTTTATGTAATTAAAGTGCCTGAGGAAAATACTAATCAACTGAATATTATTATTTGTGTTTTTAAAAAATGGCAAGGTAGCCAAAGCCCGTTAGTAATAGCTGATTGAGGATGTATAAGGAAATAGTAAACGCTGACTTCACAAAAAGAGACAACTGCCAGACATGATTATACATTTAAAAAAAAACGTTTTCACTGATGTTAATTTGGGTTTGGGTTATTAATTGATATGTCTTTCCCACATGCTTATATCTTTTACTGGAACAAGTGACATGACACAGAAATTAAACACACACTCTCCTTCACGCATTACAAATTTGAGAAGCTATTTTTCACCAAACAACCGACAATTTGGTTCGCTGTTGAATGATATGGATTCCCACAATGCTCTGTTTTAGTGCTGTTTGTTCTTGCAAACCCCTTTCACTCTGGGGTCCCTGGGACTCTCACACAGCTCTCTCGAATTTGGCCTTGAGGCTCCACAGGTGCAGAAATCCAGATAGTTCTTTGCAGAGTGATAGTTTTACAGACACATGGAAACAATAAATGGCTGCGGCCTCACTGGATGTTTTTATAAGGTGAAGTGAAGTGATTGTTTAGGTGTCAGACTGTTTGAATTGGTGCCATGAAATAGAGAGTTGGCAGTCACTTGAAACAAAGAAAAGAGAAATAAGTTTTGAAAAATATGTTATTTGTTTTGCTCACTTTCATCTTCTGAAAAAAGCAGCAGCTCAATGGATTATCCTCACCGATTGTGTCAGAGCTCCCTCTTGTGAGAAATCATGTCAATCTCCACTGCACTTGCAGGATAATGAAGTTCCATGTAGCCAAGAAGAAGTTCAAGGAGACGCTGCGTCCTTATGACGTGAAGGACGTGATTGAACAGTACTCTGCTGGTCACCTGGACATGCTTTGTCGCATTAAGAGCCTGCAGACAAGGTAGGAACAACGGCCGCCGCAACGCTCCACGCGGGTATTTATTCCTAACTGAAGGAACAGCTGATTCATATGTGTGTTGTGCATGTTTGCGTGCACATGCAGTTGTACCTCATGCACATGTGTGTGTTCACTTTGCTTCCCTCACAGGCTGGACATGATAGTAGGCCCTCAGCCCCTCGGCAGCCGGGCCAAGACCTTTTCCTCCCCCTCCCTGCCTGTATATTACAGCCAGGGCAGAAAGAACTCCACTCAGGGGTCAGAATGTCCCCCACACGGGTCGGAACGGTTCACCTCAGCTCGATTCAATTCGGGAGGTGGTTTTGTCCTCAAAAAAAGAGACAATATCACATAAATTTGGTCTTTGAATCGAGCTGAAAGTGAATTGATCTTAATCTTACTCCTCATCACTCTGCTTTTTACTCGTGCCTCACTGTCCTGAGCATGACACTATCACACACTGACTACACATTAATAAAACGCTGCAGTGTATCAACATTGGTTTCGCTGTTTTCCGCTGGAGAAATGGTGCATTGTAATTCACTGGCGTGTAATTCCAGGACTGTCGTCGTGCCGTTGTGACATCATGTCAAAACACAAGCCCGACAGACATTCACCTGTCGTCGCTGCTGCGACGCCGCCTCCTGCTGTTACTGAATGTTATGCACGGTCTTTGTTTCGCTTTGTGCTGAACACAAGAGGACAGACTCGGGTCAAACAGAATTCGCAAACAGAGGGACTCTATGTCGGACCATTCAACATATGATAATCGTTAACCCTTAAGAGTTCCTGCGGACATTTTTTGTCCAGATGTATTTTTGACTATTGAGAGTGTCAAAATCCCAAATAAATAATTGATATGTATTGTTCAGGCTGAGGCTGATTAACAAGACTGGCGAATTTAAGGTCGGAAAAAACATGAATATATGATATTCTTACAGCGGCTTTTTGGAAGTCTTTTGTCCCCAGGAAACAATAAGAGAGTTTGATATAAAAATGTGTCAAATTCAGTGTTGCTGCTAATCATTGACCCACCTGAGGCTCTAATAATAATCATAATAATTGAATGCTCCTGGAATTGCATTTTATTTATTTATTTATTTATTTATTTTGATGAAAATATTGTGGAGTTAAGTAAAGAAACCATTTAGATGGGTAAAATAATTGATATTTGATATATATAAATATATTTCAGGCTAAAGTTGATTCATTTGAAGTGGAAAAATACATATTATTTTTACAGCAGTTTGCGGAAGGAGAAGTTTTGGGTTCTGAGGGACAATTGAGAACATTTGTTTAAGGAACTCTTAAGGGTTAATTATTTTTTAAAAACAATCACAAAAGTTGCTTATATGAGATGTGTTCTTCATATCTTTTGCACAATGAGATCTAAATAAACTAATATTGAAATACAACAATGAAAAAACTCTTTGATGGAGGTCTGGTCTCAGTGTTCATCAGCGGAGGGGCTTTATTTACTGTGTACATTTTGTCTAAAATGTCAGTACCATCACAGCTGCATGATAATACCTCGGCTTATCAGTGGTCTCTGGATTTAACCCTGTTTGAATGACAGACCTTTCTTAACAAAGTTTAACCAAACCTCACTGGATTCAGCATATTTTTATTTTTATTAATAATAATAATTATTATTATTTATTATTGTGTATTCCTCGGCATCTTACACATGAAGTATGCTATGTGAATAGCAGGCTGTCATGCTGTGAAATCAATCAATCAATCACTTTATTTGTCCCAAATGGAACTATTAGCTATGTAGCAGTGGGAGCAAAACATAAGAAATACATATAATTTGTAAACACAGCATATAAACCAAACATGGTAAATAATAGCATTAAAATTAAAATTAAAATTAAAATGTCAGAGATCTTTATATCAAATGAGAAAAGTCAAATCTTCTCTCATTAACTGTTTTATTTGTTTGTTTCTTATCTAGCAATTTTCTGCTTTAAATCCAGTGAGGGAGCGTAACTGTTCACGCTATTTTTTCACCTGCAAAATGTTGCACCTTCTAGCTCTCCTCAACCTTCCTCTGTGGGCTGCGTCGTGGTCATTTTCCCGTTTTCTTCCCGTCATGAAATGTCCCGCTGTGTGTTTTTGTGTGATCCAGGGTGGACCAAATCCTCGGGAAAGGCCAGATCCCTCTGGATAAGAAGATCCGTGAAAAGCTGCTGTCTGACGGCGACCTGCTGGAGGACATGAGCATGCTGGGGCGTGTCTGTAAAGTGGAACGACAGGTGCTTATATTCCACTCCTGTGTTTCACTCTCCGATAATGCACCAAATACTGCCGAACGAGCTGCTTTGCATCATCCTGAAACTAAATGATTCCTGTCTAATTTAAGAGCCACGGCCTGAAACTTATGTTCATAACAGAAACAATTAATTCTGTTAATTACAGCTGGAGCTTTATTTACATAATGGGTAATGTGATAAATAAGTAGCTGTAATGTCTTTTCAGTTGAGCTATTATTTATCTTATCAGTTGCCATGGACACGAGGAGAATTAAATAATTGAAGTGATAAAACTAAGTAGTTGTTTAATTTATAACGCAAATGGTGTTATTGGAGGTTCAGCATCAGAACCACGCCCCCTTATTTTGTTTTTTAAGTCAGCTACTTTTTAAAGATTTTTTTGAAGCATTTCTGCTGAACAGGCTTACAAAGGGGCAGAAAATTTACAGTAAAATTTCAAATATTGGTGTCATTGTGGCAACTGATGGTGGACAGATGTGCATTCACAGCCACACTAAATAAAGATAAGATAAGATGATATAAGATACTCCTTTATGAATCCCCCAGTGGGGAAATTAAATGGCATCTGTTGTGGCTTTCTTCCCACCTCACAGGTCCAGTCCATTGAGTCAAAGCTCGACTCCTTACTTGACATCTATCGTCAGGTGTTGCGAAAAGGCTCCTCCTCTGCCCTCACGCTCTCCTCTCTGCCGCTCTTTGAGCTGGAGCAGACCTCTGATTATCACTCCTCCGTCTTCAGCAAGGACCTGTCCTGCTCCACGCAGGTCAGTGGTGGCTCGGTGGCGCCCCCCGCTGGCTGTGTCGGGCGCTCCTCTGCCAACTCCCACCTCTCTCAGGGAGGGCTGCACCTCATACTGGCGCCTCCGCCCGAGCTCAACCTCAACCTCAAAACCTCTGCTTCCACGCCCCCCTCCGGCCTCCCCTCCTCCTCCTTCAGTCCTTCTCCGCTGCCTCATCACCACCATCACCACCACCACCACCACCATCACCCGCACCATCATCACGCCCAGGCTCATTCCACCACGCCTGAAAGTGGCAATGATGAAGCGATGGGGAGCTCTCCACCCGTCGTCACCCCGAATAGTACCAGCAGTGGTGGGGGCGGAGGAGTTGACGACGGGGGGTTTCCTCTTTTGGCGAGGCTTCCACCACCGCCCCCTCCAAGCCGAGGCGGGGGCTCGGGCAACTTGGCCCGTGCGACTTCTGCAGAGGCATCCCCTGACATGGAGGACTTTTGCGGTGGTTTAGGGATGCGGATGGAGGACAGCAATGTTGGAGAGGACCTGGGCCTAGGTTTGGGGCTGGACGCGCTCGGGCAGCAGCTCCAGGGCAGCACAAACGGCAACGGCAGACTCAACGCCAAAGAGGAGGGGTCCTGGAGGAGACACATGAGCCTGGAACTGGAGCCCCTGGTGCCCCCAGCCCTCAGCTGCTGCTCAGGCGCCAGCCAGGTGGACCGAGGTCTGGGCAAGTCCATGTCAGTGCAGGACCTGATGCAGGCTCCCCCGGGGCCGTCCCAGGACCTTCACCACAGCGTCTCGTCTCCGAGCCCCAGCTCCAGCGGCGATTCTCCCATTGGCTTCCACAGGTGCAGCCAGGACCCCGGGGGAGGGGGGCGAATGGGACGGAGCGCTGGAAGCAGGTGGGGGGAGGAGGACCTCTTCATCAATGATAGAGACATAGAGACGCAGGGATTTGATTTCCTGTCACAGGGGACTGTTGAGCCCCCCTCCTACTCCTCGGAGCTCCTGAGGACTGGGGGCCGAGCAGGGGCAGGGTCCCAGGGCTCCAACCGCAGCCTCGCCAGCAGTCACACATCCTCGCCCTCTGCAGGCAGCACCGAATTGCTGAACATGCCACATGTACGGTTAAAATAGATCTGGCTGCATGTCCAGAAGGCACGCAAACTTCACCTCATAGAGACAGTTTTTTATCATTTTTTGAAGGGGAAGGGGAGGGTGGGAATATAATAAGGGTCCTTTTTTTGTTTATTTTCATGTTGATCCATTTGATAAGAATCACAGTATTTTCATACAGGCTGATCACATATGGCATACAGTATAATTGCATGAGTTATCTTTGTTGTAGAATAAATCTGACAAAATCTGAGGTAAAGATGAAGGCTGGTAGAGTGGGAACACGGGTCCCAAACAGACAAGACTTTTTCTATTTGACGACGAAGCAGAACGACGCCGTCCGGAAACATGGCTGGTTCATACGAGACCCTAAGTAAGCATTGCATGTTTTTAGCGACAAAAGTACTGCAAATTAGGAGGGTACAGTTTACACTCAACATTGTAGAGAGGCATGGACACCAAACATATGTGATTCATTCACAATAAACGAAAACAGCTTGAGTACTTAATCATCTTAATCATCTTATTTTAAGTGGAACTTGGAAAGGCCTGACATTTCTCTCTACTCCTGTCAATAATTCAATGCAAAAGAAAAGAAAAACAGTCCATTGACAACAGGTCTGAACTTGTATCCTATGTCATTTAGTTTGGCCACTATCAAGATTAAAACATTTTACATTTTTAATTGACCATTATCATGTATTTTCCTGTTCACTGACCACATTGGAAAGCAGGGCGTGCAGTTTCACAGTCTGTTTTGGGTGTCTTTTGCATCATTTAATTCACGTGGAAGTCCAGCGGCGGTTTCAGCTGAACAAACTGCCATATTAGTGCCAATATTCATTTAAAAAAACAAAGATGCATTACTGAACGATGGTAAAACAGTGTGGAAGACGAGATATTTGATTTTCATAGACAGGACTGGAAACGTCATTGCAGAAAATGGCAAAACAAGAGCGAAGATCCTTCACCCTTAAAAGTTTCTTAAAAAACGTTCTTAATCGTCCCTCAAGACAAAAAATGCCCCCTCTCTAAAAACTGCTGTCATATTGATAAACTTTCCACTTTAGATGAGTCTATCTTTTTAACCAACTTCAGCCTGAAATATTCAGCTTGAATTTGAAGCATTCTTATTTTTTCTGCAGATTTTTATAGTAAACTGTCTCATAAGTTCCTGGGAACAAAAGGCGTCTCCTTCCAAAAGACTGCTGTACAATATCATATATTATTTTTGCAATATTTTTCTTGTTAATCAGCCTGCCTGAAAGATACATATCATATATCAAATATTTTTGTAGGAATTTTGACCCTCTAAATGGACAAAAAAGTCCCCAGGAACTCTTAAAGGTTAAACTTTGTGGTTTTATTAAATGATACCATGAAATTATATGATTTAGACATCCATTAAGTTCTTTACTACACAGGGTAGATTTAGAAAAGCCCATTTGACACACTGATGAAACGTCTGGTTCTGGATATGCTCACTTTTGTCACCCTTCAGGTAAATATGAGGGACACTATGATCAGCGCGCATACAAACGTGCGCCCATGTTCTGATAGCACTGCCTCTTTGGACAAGCAACGGGCACCGAGGTCTTTTTCCATTACACGTAAAGTTCCTGCAGTCTGAGGTCCAGCACAGAGAAGCAGCTGCTGCTTAATTTCAGATCACTTTTGCACCGGTCGGTTGGTACTTAAGCCGATGACAGCCATGGATTGAACCACATGTTGAATGTCGCCTTTTGGTTTAAAAATCTCAGTTGGCGTGTCTTAGCAACGCACTTTTGTTTTGGTGTGGAAAAAACACTGAAAGAAATGTTCAGAAATAGAAACTTTTGTTTTGCATTTGGCTTTTCGCCACCATGAATTTACAAACATGGCCAGTGTTTTCTTATCCATTCAGTGTAAAGTGGATTTATTTTTTTGCTTATTTGAAGTGGACTCGCTGCAGAATGTATTGCTCATATTTTCATTGATATGAGAAGAACACCTGCTGCTGGAACTGCTGAGCGGTGACATGAAATTTCAAGTTTTTTTTTAACAGGGCAGAGTCAGGTGCGTTTGGGAAGCTCATGCAATCCTTCCCTCTAATTGGTGCACATGAATAAAGCACCACTAGACGTGAGGAGATGCTAAACATTAAGCATCCAAAGCCAAATCGCCACAGGTCGACAGAACCTCAACCCACTTCAAGACCATAATATGTAAAGCAGGGGTCGGCTTGCTTTCATGTGTGAACGTGTATTTCACTGTCAATACAATATGTAAATGTATTTTGCATGAAGAAGTTGTTATATCCAAACCTTTATAAGTGGGCCTGAATGGCAAGTCAGTAAGAAGAAAATTGAGAGTAAAGACCCCAGCTCTGACCTGAAGTCTACAAAATGTGCATTTCATGAATATTGGTGCCTTGCCTTGTGGTACACACTCATCTCCAAACTTGCAATTTCCGGAAAAGTGCATTAGATTCCTCTAAACTGAAATGGTTGCACTGTTTTCCTTTTCTCTCCTGACTTGAGACATTTAACTGCTTGTTTTTGTTTTTGTTTTTTTTTCATTTTAGAAATAATTTTGCTACTGGGCATCAAACAGGCCTGTGACATTCTAATTCTGTCTCGTATCTTTTAATTTATTTAAATTATGTGCACATATTTACACACTAGTAATAATCTCATTTAGATTTCTGAAGACTGTAATGTAATGAAAATGCAAGTGAACTTTTACTCTCATTCATCAATAAAGGAAATTCTATGAATAGTTTGATCTCAGCTTTGTCATCACAATTCACTGCATGTCCTTCCTCATGGTGCTAGAGCAAATCTGACATTAAACCAAGAAAACGGGGGGGGGGGTTTATTAGAATCTTTTTATTTTTACTTTTTTGAACATGTGTTCACATATAATGATATAAGGTGCATGAACTTAGCATTTGATTGTGCTACTGCAAGGGAGCTTAAGTCAAGCAAAGTGCAAGGCAAGTACCAGACACAGATAACGAGAAGCTCGATTTCTCTAAAGTGCAAACAGGGAACATGCAAGCAACAGATCTACCTGTGGCTAGTAAGCACATCTCTTTTAAAGCTAAAACATAGCCATGGCAAAAGAACATCTCACTTCTTACTGGTGCTACGTAGCTACAACTAATTAATGAACATCTGAACTAAAACACGACACAACCGGAGAGAAGAAACGCACTTTCTTTGAGTCGCTCTGCCAAGAACCAAGTGGCAATAAAACCTACATTATGCTTATGATTAACATGTTTATCACTATTGTTTTTTCCTTCGTCTGCTTTTGCGATGCATTGTGATAATAGACCAGACGCTGACGATGGTGCGCAGGAGGGGCGGGGTGTTGCTGTGTCTTCGGCCACGGCGAGCGTTTGGGGCAGCAGCCCAGCACAATGTTCATTTGACCTTCTGAGCCTTCTGTGCAGACTTGGTAATCTTACCACTGGTGGGCGCTTTCTTCTCCACACCCTTGATCACTCCCACCGCCACTGTCTGGCGCATGTCACGGACCGCAAAACGCCCTGAGGGAGGGGATCATGGGATAAATGACTCATTAGTGAAGTGGATCATAATCGATTTTTACAGGTGCTAAGAAAAATCTGCTGAATTGTAACAGAGTGGTAACTTACCCAGTGGTGGGTACTCAGAGAAGCTCTCCACACACATGGGTTTGCCAGGGATCATGTCCACAATGGCGGCATCTCCAGACTTCAGGGTCTTGGGGTTGTCCTCCAGCTTTTTGCCAGAGCGGCGGTCAATTTTTTCCTTGAGCTCTGCAAATTTGCATGCAATGTGCGCGGTGTGGCAGTCCAGCACGGGGGCGTAGCCGGCACTGATCTGACCAGGGTGGTTCAGGATGATCACCTGAGGAGCAGGAGAGAGGAGCACTCAGGGGAACATACTCACCGAAGTGGAGAGGTTTTATTGGCGAGGAAGGCGCCAGAACAAACCTGAGAGATAAAGCTGGCTGCCTCCTGAGGGGGGTCACTCCTGCTGTCTCCGGCCACGTTCCCGCGGCGGATATCCTTGACAGACACGTTCTTCACGTTAAAGCCCACGTTGTCGCCAGGCAGAGCCTCGGATAGGGCCTCGTGGTGCATTTCCACAGATTTCACCTCAGTGGTCACATTTACGGGGGCAAAGGTCACCACCATGCCGGGCTTCAGGACACCTGTTTCAACTCGGCCAACTGGCACTGTCCCAATACCTAGAGCAGAGAGGTTCGCAACTTTACAAAGCTACAACAAGTGAAGAAAGAACCAAGAAATAAAATGGGACAAAACGAACCAGTGGGATTTGATTGAAAACCTCTTTTTATTTTATCGTTTGTCACATGCTGTTCTAAATCCCAAAATACATTCAACATGCCATCTTGTATCAGCGGCACAAGAAGCCCACACCGGCCTCCCCTCACCTCCAATCTTGTAAACGTCCTGCAGGGGCAGCCGAAGAGGCTTGTCGGTGGGCCGCGTTGGCGGCTGAATGGCGTCCAGAGCCTCCAGCAGTGTGGTGCCCGAGGCATTGCCATCTTTGCGGTTGATCTTCCAGCCTTTGAACCAGTTCATCTGCAAAAGATCGGAAACTGACTGAATGCTTGTGGCAAAGTGATGTTATCCACTCCCTAATGCTGTGGTATTGGATGCAAAGGTGACCTGTGTGGCCAAGGTGAGGGACATTTTCAGAGAAACAAGAGTCCAGAAGACTTTTCTTCACCAGGAAGTTGTGCATCGTGATTTATTTAAGTGTGGATGTGATGTAAGGTCACACCCCTCCTGCATGGAGATGTGATGTGCAGTGGCTGTCAGCATCTACAGCAGACTCACATTGGGGCTGGGCTCCAACATGTTGTCTCCATTCCAGCCGGAGATGGGCACAAACGGCACGGTGTCTGGATTGTAGCCGATCTTCTTGATGTAAGTGCTGACTTCCTTCACGATCTCCTCATAACGCTTCTGGCTGTAGTTGGGCTCAGTGGAATCCATCTTGTTGATGCCCACAATGAGCTGCTTTACTCCCAGGGTGTAGGCAAGGAGGGCATGTTCGCGGGTCTGCCCGTTCTTTGAGATGCCGGCTTCAAACTCACCCACGCCTGCAGCAACAATCAGCACAGCGCAGTCGGCCTGAGCAGGGAGATACAGGAAGCGGGTCATTGGGGCACTAAAATTGGGGCTCGTCTCATCTCTTTTTTATTTTTCTCTGTCATGTTTCGTTCTTACTCTTCAAAGACTGTACCTGAGAAGTTCCAGTGATCATGTTCTTGATGAAGTCCCTGTGGCCTGGAGCATCAATGATCGTGACGTAGTACTTGCTGGTCTCAAACTTCCATAGGGAGATATCGATGGTGATGCCACGCTCACGCTCCGCCTTCAGTTTGTCCAGAACCCAAGCATATTTGAAGGAGCCCTTTCCCATCTGGGGGAATATATGGATAGAGGTGATAGAAACATCATCAGAATATTTTTAATAATCTTTTCTTTTGATAGGTATTTTTCCCAAACTGTAATGAGAAGCATAACTTCTGATGACTTCAGAAGGTTTTGAGGCTCCCAGAAAAGTCATACCTCAGCAGCTTCCTTCTCAAACTTCTCAATTGTCCTTTTATCGATGCCCCCACATTTGTAGATGAGATGGCCGGTGGTGGTGGACTTGCCAGAGTCCACATGTCCTATGACCACAATGTTAATGTGGAGCTTCTCCTTCCCCATCTTATCTTACTCTGGAAAGCAATGAGAGAGCAATGGGTGTCAAAAGAGTCGATACACATGGCAATACAAAGCGAAAGAAAATCAAAATGTACAAGTGTTTGTATTAGGATATTCTTTACGGCAGTAGAGTATAGCAGTAATAATAATAATAGCGATTAGGGACCTCTCTCTCAAAGAATTGAATCTTGTGTTAAAACTCGGACCTCTGAAGATAATTGTCAGTAACAAAGACTCATGAGGCAAACCTTTGTCATCAATCTCAGAGGGGAATTGGCTGTCTTCTGGTTTATTGACAAAACAAGGTTTTAGAAGTGTAACTTTTGACTTACATTGTAACAGGAGGCACAATGGTGGCTGCTGTGTCTGACGATACTCATGTAAATTCTATATCTATACCTATTTTTAGCCACACACTCTCATCAAAGGTACCAATAAATTATTGGCAATGTTCATGAAGTTGTTTATGAAGAACAAAGCAAAGGGATCCACATAGTGCACATCAGGCCTTGTTTGGACAGCACAAAGGGACAGTAAAATGTTGCTAAATGTGTAAAATGAAGATTTGAATTTAGAATTCAAAACCCCTGACAGAAACAAGCACAATAACATTTTCATCAGAATTTTGTGTCAGAATGGAGCATTTTTTCATAATGTTCAATTCATCCAATAACTTTTGGCATTGCATTAAAACATACTGTACTTATATTGGTGATGATAACCATTTGGTTGGTCAAGTTAACCACGTCAAGACTGTTATAAGCTGTAATGTTAATGTAATGTTATAAGCATCAGTGACCTACTGTTATTCCTTCTATGTAACAGACTGTGCGGAACTTCTGTAGCTTTGTGCCGTTCTCCCACTTTCCCTTCAAGATTTATGCTGACCTGGTGTCTTATATATCAAAGGCAACAACTAAAAAGCGGGGCCGTCAAAGGCTCCGACTCTCTTTTGTTTGTCTGTTTGTTTGTTTGTTTGTTTGTTTTTTTAAAGCTGCCCTTGCTTCCATACATCAAAAAGGTCCCTGAGCCAATAGCCACATTGCAGGGACAACAACAGGATCGATGTTGGTAT
>CAESWR010000249.1:691556-716623 GCA_903171835.1 Mullus surmuletus | reverse complement strand
CCCACACTGGCCCATCTCTTCTAATTCTCCACTTCACAAGTACTTTGTGCCAGGTCAATCAACTTACCAAAACTCTAGGAACACACCTACTTGCACTATGTGGTGCAGCTGTGCCTACACTGTGCCTGGTTCACATAGCGAGAGCCCCTGGTGCTGCACGGCCCAAAGTTGGTAGAGGTATGCACTTTGCAAATGACCTGTCTAGTTTCGACTGCGGTGTCAATACTTACTTAAGTACTTCTAACCGGCATTCAGGAGATCTCAAACCCTTTGCAAGATGTTTCATTCCATCGTCTCCTATGTCATTCCCGCTGAGATCGAGCTCTTGTAGTTTCAAAGACCTACTCAGGGCTGAAGCCAAGTATCGGCAGCCTTGTGAGGTCACTCCACAGCCTTGCAAGTTGAGCAATTTCACCTTGCAGTTTTGATCAGTTAGTCCCCCCACAAGGGTCATAACTCCATCATCACTGATGTTGTTATAGCCCAGGTTCAACTCTCTCAAGTATGACTCTCTTGTACCCAGGACTGCTGCTAAAGCAGGGCAACTCGTGTCTGTCAGGTTAGAGAACTGCAGCCTGCAAAGAGATGAGATTTTAGGGAAACATGACAAACGGCTCCTTGGCTCTCAAGCTGAACTTCAAAGTACTTCAAATGTAAGCAAATGATTGTAATGTTCATCAATACAAGAGCATCTGGCTACAAAAGATCTTAGAATCTATAAAAGACACAAACATTCTCAATACCAAAATGCAATTCAAATTGATTCTGCTGGGAGAAAAAGCAAATACAATAAAAGCAAATGCATGAATGTCTAAAATTTGTTAAGCTAGACCAAATACGGTGTGAGTGAACTTACTTAGCTGTCCGTGATTTCAAAACAGCAGATAGCTGCCCAAGGAAGTTTTCATCACATCTTGTGGATACTTGCATCACAAAGCAATCTTGTTTTCCTTCAACAACTCTGACCTTTTGGATCATGTACGCCCAGTCCACTGGCGTGAGGTCTTTGATTGGAGTTGACCCTGTCTTCTTAAAGAACTTGATCTCGCTTAGCAAAGCCAGGCTGTCATACTCCCTCAGACAGTGAAACAAAGTCATACTACTGTAGGTCTTAGTGTCGCCCACAATCTTTTTCTTGGTGTATTCAAACAGTGGATCACTGGGCTCAAGAACACCACGTTCCTTAATGAGGCCAAAGATGAAGCGAAGGAAGCCATCCCATCTTTCCTTGGGACTCTGAATCGCTCGATCCACCAGGCGTTGACAGACATCCGACTGAGCAGGACTCGCCTCAATAGTATCCATTTTGTACGATGCAGCTAAGAACTCTTGAATACTGGTGTGACCAAAGCGAAACACTGTGGTGTTGTGCAGCCCCTTCTCTTCTCTCAACACAAGAGGGTGCTCTTTGGAAAAAGCTGATGCTTCCTCAAAATGTAGGTTGTTTTCAACAAGGAGATCCGGAAAGATGATATCCCTCTCTCCCATCACACGTAAAGCCAGCTTTTTCAGCTTCCCAATAAATTCTGAGTTTGCCTCTTTGATCAGCTTTGAGTAGATCTGGGTTAAATTCAGGGGACTAATTTTGAACCCAGCATCTGCTTTCAGATGATCCTTCAAAACATTTGCCATGATAGTGCAGACTGGGGGTATCTGACACAGGGAGTCAAGACTTCTCGATATTTTTACATGGTTAATGACTTTTTTGGCAACAGCATCGTCCCCAATGACGGTTCGAAAGTGCTGCTCCTTCTGCTCATCACTGAACCCCTGCACCTCCGTTTCTTTCAGCACATAGCGACGTGGGATTTTTGTCAATGCTGCATGCCGTGCCGTTATCCATATGTGAGCAGTGGGTAGTAAATTTCCCCTTATCAGATTGGTCACTAAAATATCAACAGGGGCTTTTTCATGAAGATCGCAAAGTGTGGGACACTTGAAGTTCAGAGTGAGGTGATACTGATCAAGTCCATCAAAGATAAAGCAAATATTGTTTTCATTTAGGCTGGACTCATCAAGCTCTGTCAAGTCCGGGTAAAATGTCTGGATAAGTTCAATGAAGCTCAATTGGCATTTCAGCAAATTTAACTCCCAGAAAGTGAAAGGAAATAGGAGGTCAATGTCAAGGTATGAAATTCCTTTTGCCCACTCCCGAATACATGTCTGCACTAATGTGGTCTTTCCAACTCCAGAAAGCCCTAAAATGATGATTGTTTTTTGACTGGCATCATGTTTGCAGTCACAAGAAAATATATCTTTGAGTGGGGCAGTTTGAGGAGGAGGGCAAGACTTCCAGTGAGATTTCTCAAGATATCTCAACTCATGCTCATCTGTTAAGTCATTCATGAAAATCTGGTAGCCAACTCTCAAAGGAAGTAATACCTTTTCAGAAAAGGCTTCCTTTAGCTGATATTTTTCCTCTAGTGAGGCGGCAAGACAGGTGTGAAGATCCATCGGGGAACCACTGAGTCCTAGAAAAACCCCAAAACAAGAAAATGATTAAGCCAATGCTGAAAAATGGAATTGTATTCAAAGCATTTCGATACAATCTAAGAAACTACATTTAGCTTAAAAATGTGGCAAGTTAAAGATAGCTATTAGAATATTTAGACTGATTTCTCCTACCGCTGGGTTAAGAATCTCAGCAGAAAAGGTCGATCTGAAACATAGGGAGAAGTTACTCTCAGACTCAAACCACCTTAATTGAGTTCTGACATTCTGACAAGTATGAGGTATCTGATATACTGTTTTTCCAGTTCTATATGGTATGTTTAGCTTTCATAGTCGATAGTTTCCTGTGAAATCCTACATTTCCCACAGTCCTTGCGCTTTGTTTTCATTTTCATATGGTCTCTCCTCAAAATTTGCCACAAGTCTCTCATCAAAGCTCGTCTCCATGGCTCTTTTCTTTGTGTTCCACCACGGGTTGGCCCCAAATGATAAATGCAAATGGTGTCTCATGAAATGCAGAGTCTACTCCGCGGACATCCATACTAGTATGTTTGAGCCTTTACAGCGATTCTCCCGGATTGGGCAATCTGTTGTGTCAGCGTTGGCTCCTTCTTAAATAGCAACGCATCAAAAGAGACAACAACAGACAGCACATTAAATCAGAGCATAAGGATACACTCGGTGGTGACCTGATAAAACAGGAAGCTAAAGAAGGCCAGAAGCGACTGGAAGACACAACAGACTTGTGTGATGAGAGTCATGTCTACTGCATGTTTACCCCAAAGGGTGGCCTTGTACATGCAGCTGACACAGAGTCAGTTGTAAAAGAATCATTGTTAACTCACTGAAAACATCATAGGAACATTAGAACATTGTGATTGGTAAAAAAATGTATAAAACATAAAAGCCCCTGTTAGTATGAGAGTAAATATGAAACATATAGGTAGATATAAGATTACCATTGCACCATCCAGATACTTTCCATAACCTACATTTCACACACTATTTTTGACACACTATTATATCTTTTCTGGTGCTGAGTGCAGCTGACAACAACTGATAAAACACTTTGGTGCAAAACCTGGGGAGCAAGAACATAATGTTTCTCACAAAATATGTGGAATATAAGGATATCATTCAGACTATAAGCAACACTGCAATGTGTACAATATTGTACACAAGAAGTCTCATTTTAATTGAGGATTTTTGAACTCCCTCAGATGGATGCAACGTACATCAAATGGTTCTGGGGAGGCTGGTTAGGAAATGCTTGATTTTACAGTGCACATAAATATTAAGTATACAATTCTGGATAAAAGATTCGATATAACTTCAGGTGCAGAATATTGTATAATCATTATCTACTATGATTTAAAGTATGTACACACATAGACGAGGGACCTTTACGCTTCACGATTCAAATGCAAGTTTGACTGCGATGTCACCACTCCACTGACACCGAGAAAAATACTTCAGATGCTTTTTATATCACAAACAAGTGGTTCGTTTACAAAAGCTTCTTTACACCAGATCTTTTGTTTTATTGCTGCAACGTTTAATGATGCTTTTATTTTGACAGTGCCTGTTTGACAGCAGTGTGTCCGTTATCACAGTGTGCTGAGATAAATGTACTTGTGTGATATGGCGTTTCACACTGAAAGCTGAAGTGAACTGTATGATGATGATGATGATGATGATGATGAAGGGTAGTTTAGTGCAGCTCGTTGCCCCTGGCTCCATCCTCGGTTACAGGAGCAAGGAGGTTGTGGAAACCGGAAAACTGCTGTCAGTTTAGTCAATTGTTGTCCATCGCAACTTATCTTTGCTTTTCAAAGTAAAACTTTCTGCCTTTGAACGTCAGCGGGTTTCACGGGTAACGAAACCGAAAGCTGTGAGCTCTTTCAGGCTAACGGTGTTGACAAAAACATCTGGGCTCCACACACACACACACACGCGCACAGAGGTGCTGGGTGTTCACGAATTTTAAAGCACTCTTAAATGTGACAAACTTACCGCAAATCAGGAGCAACGCGCTTCTTTCCCGTGAAGTGACGTGGAGAGTCGGGAAAAAAAAACGCGCAACTCTAAACGCGGCGAAAGAAAAATGTTCATCTCAGGTAGTCAGTGCTGAACTCCCATCGGGCACCGCGGCGCTCCCCCGCGGCGCGCCCCCGCGAACTAACGACCGCTCACAGCCCGTGGAAGAAAACACACCGGCAGACAAACAGAGGCGCGGCCCCGATGTGTGACGACACTCGCCGGGCGAAGGTCACAGCCACGCCCCCACCGTCATCATCGATACGTGAGGAAATCGCCAATAACCGACGAGGAAGTTTGATATGCAGAGTGGATTCCGTGATGGTGACGCGCAGTGGGAGGTGAGGAGGTGCTGGTTCGGTGCTGCCCCCTGTGGGCCAGAGGCAGGAGGTGCTGGGAGGAGGTGCTGGAGGTGGGAAGGATGTCACCCAGAAAAAATGGAGGAAAATTAAAAAGAGGAGCAAAGCCTCAAAGGCAGCGCCCTTAAAGCAAAAACAAAACCCCCCTTTTCTCTCCTGCGTGTTCTTAATTACAAATTTATTCCAGGAATCGTTTTTCAGGTGAAGTCACCGTTCTCCTTTTATTGAGCAGTAGAACATGAACTGGTCACAAGTACAACCTCGAGGAGGGAGAGAGCGTGGACAGTCCGTAACAACAACGGGGTCTACCAACTTCTCTCTGCCATTCAGTCGCCCTGTTCTAACATTTATACTCTATCTGGCGGATTGTGTGTTTGTCCAGATGCAGGAGAAAGACAGTCTGCAGGCTTCTTCCGTTCCCATCATTGATCCTCCTTACATGGGTGGTCGTAAAGTCACCCCCCTTCTTGGGTCTTGACCTGCAACGTCTCACGCACATACATTCACACCATCCTAACCTTTGTAATATATGATTAAAGTCAATCATGAAGTTTTTTAGGGTTATTGATGTTTAGGTAAACAACTGGTCATCTGGTTTTTCCCTTATCGGTTTCCCTCCTTGGTCATAAAACCCTTAACATTCTTTAGCTTACCCTCCTTTCTGCCTTTACCTTAATTTATACTCTTTCATTGAAGTATCTGATACTGTTTTTCCTGTTGAATACGCAGAGGTGTCAAGTAACAAAGTACAAATACTTTGTCACCTTACTTAAGTAGAAATTTTGGGTATCCATACCGGAGTAATTATTCTTCAGCCGACTTTTTACTTCTACTCCTTACATGTTCACGCAGTTATCTGTAAATTCTACTCCTTATATTTGAAAAAATAGCATTGTTACTCATATTTTATCATCGTTAAAAAAACACACATAAAACAAAAACCTTTCCATATAAATCATGCCATCCAGACAGAGTGAATTTGATCTGTTGGATGAGAAGTATATACAGGGGCAATTCAATTCAATTCAAAAATGTCCCAACTTGGGATCAATAAAGTATATCTATCTATCTATCTATCTATCAATTCAATTACAAATTCAGTTGGGCCAGATTTGAAAATTGAGACCTTAAGCTGGGCCGCACATTTTCAGCAGTCAATAAGGAGGAGGTAATGACAAATTTCAAACCAACACAAATAAATATAATGAAATAGCAAGTGATGTTTATTCATCCTCATCTTTCATCATCAATACTATTTACCTCTGGGAATATAGGAATAAACATTTTTGTCATATGTAACCCAGGCATTTAAACAAAAAGTGCACATTTATCGTAATAAAGTTGTTTACAGTGTGTTGCATTCACTTTCGGAACTATAGGAATTTCGAATCCACTCTCGTGAAATGTGTTTTTCTCTGCTTTTTTGACTGAACCACGAGCAGGGCCACTCGGGCATTGCTTCCACGAGCCACTAATTGAAGAGGCCTGACATATACCATTCCTCAGTAGTTCACATATGGTTCTTTAATGTATATGCATTGTACTAAAAAGAAAGAGCTTTCAATATTGGCTAACAGAGGCTCTCCAGAGGCCATTTGGCACTGTGCTATTCTGTAATAAAGTCATTGAACATACAGAGTTGGACGTGTCGGGGGTGGCTCCTTCTTTTACATCAACACAACAACAGAGACAACATGATGCTGCTCACAGCTGGCCCATGGGGTTTGAAACTCAAAGTCACAAAAAGGCGTTACCAATTAATGTTAGCGTGGTGGCTAATATATATTTTGTGTACCCAGAACACCACACATGACTGCAGATTAATTCTTTACATCATGTTGATTCCCTTTTAGATTCCAGCAGTATCTTAAGCATGTATTTTCTCCAGACCAGCCTGGCCCAAATCTGTGTATGTTGCAACCTCCAGGTGCCCTGTATTTTATGACACGAAATGCATCTAAAGCAACAACTGTCTCCATAGAAGAATGTTTTATTATGCTTAACCGAAGTGAAACTTGTCCTATATGATACCCTCTGACCGAACTCTCTGGTGGAACTCTTTCTGCAGAGGCCGAGTCATGCAGCAGACTTCAATGTGTGCCGTCTGCCCATCTGCTGTAAGACAAAGGCTTTATCTATGTTGAATGGCCAGGATGGTCCTGTGAACTATTAGGGGCCCTTGTTAATGAGCATGGGAAGGTTGCATGATCAATATACAGTATGATAATTATCTTTCTTTAATTTAATTATTATTGCATTATTGTATTATATTTTATTACTTAACCCTGAGAGCTGTTGTTAAGGGTTTTTCCCATTTCTGCAGAAATTAAAGATATTTTCATTGCATTGAGCAGTGAGTCTTTGTGCTTTCACTGACGGCTTAGATAAAAATCCATGACACCGCACTGAAAATGAATATTCCCTGTGGTTATTGAAAGTATAGAACCAATCTGTAAATGATAACTACTTCAAACTGGCATGCCTTTGTGCCATGAACAATATTCTGACTTATCGTTTGAACTGCACAAAGACTGGTCTGATGTTCAAACACGGGTCAGGAAGCCATTCAGCTACATGGAACCCATTCAGCTGCACAATACTTCATTGTGAATATGCAACCTTATCATTTTAAGAGATTGGAAATATTTGTAAATCAAAAGGATGTAAACACCTCTTTAGTGGCAAATCTTGATCCTGATTCAAGTCAAATATAATATGTTAGTCTGGTGCAATACAATTTTTAATAATTTAAGTAAAAAAACAAATTAGGAGATTTTAACTGTGGGAGTTCAACTTTTGTAATAATTTTGTAATAATTCATTCATTCATTAACCCATCCACCTGAAATAGATATTGATGTCATAAAGCTGGATGCATCTATCAACTCTGTGTATTTGGTGGATTCACAAGCAAATCAAAATTAATTGGACTTTGTGTGAAAAATGGAGCACTTTGTAAACTTTCATATATTTTATTATTATTACAATTGAATTTCTCATCATTTTATTGCTGTTGGGGTAACATCTACCCCCCCCCCAGAAATCAGTCCAAGAATTCCCTTCGAGACACAAGACGCACAATTCCATTCAATATCTTATATTGTTGGGAGTCACAACATAGTCTGGTATGTAGAGAATTTTAGACATGTTCAGCTTTAAGCTTGTCATATCAAACAACAGTGTTCTCTTAAACTGACTCAAGATGAAACTGGCGGTCCAGAATAGAGTCCAGTGCAGAAATTTTAATTCAGAAAACAAATCTTTGTCATTTAGAGATGAAAAAGAGAACCATTTGAATATAAAAATATTTCTTCACAGAAATACAAGCTACAATTGACCAGCAATTGCAGAAAAAATATAAAAGCATTAAAATATGATCATAACTTTTACAATAGTAAAATCTACTTGTGTTTTAGTGTGACACTTCTATGTGGGTCATTTAAATCAAAGCTGGATAGACAAGTGGAAGTTTTCAGGAGCATACAGTATGTTAAATACCTTCTGAAGGCACATGGGATAACAGCAGTTAAGGCAAAGGTTAGTTACATGAAACGCTATGTTATACTGTATGACCTCTGCTCTGAGGACGTCCAACACTCGAGAACTTTTCACATCCACATTCCACTTCACATCCCAAAAACTCCTGCAAATGAGCCCAACAATTCTTCACCATGTGACCGCACCAAAGTGGCTAAATTGTTGAAAACCCCCCTGATTCGTGTGTCTACCCAAACACCTGTGAGGTGTTAACGGGAATCACCAACTTTCCACAGTCCATCTTCCCACTTGACATTCCTCATAAAAAATAAATCTCATTTACAAACATCACAATTGATCAAACATCTTCAAGCACCGACTATCTACAAGCACCACGTGGATACCATGAGGCATGACTATTGTATGTATCCTTCACTGCCGCTATTCAATTTGAATGCAGTTACCATTCTGTATTACCGGAGGGATACACAGATTTAGGTTCGGCACTCTCCTATAGACAAAATGATAGATCTGTGCATGGGGGCGGCTGTGGAGCTCAGCTTTGATGCGTTGAGGATGTGTGTCTGGGGCTAGCTGCTGGCTGGTGTCCTCGGTGACCAAGAACAAGGCATACGTCTCCGGGTCTGGGATCTTGAATTTGTATGCGCAGAGTGAGCACACCTCCTCTGTGGTGGTGTACGGGTGGACGATCAGGGTTTTGGCAGTGCAGCCAATGTCCACCTCTTGCAGGGCGACGCGGAGATAGTTCTGCAGAGAAAAACAAGCAAGCATTTGTGATAGAATTCTGGGGACCGGAATCTGCTGAATAGATAGAAGAAGAATCAGTGATGTGTGGAACAAGCAGGCAGAGAGACATGCAGGGCCAATCACAAACTGTACTGCATGCAGTTGCCCACTAGGGGGCATTTTCTACCAAAATACAGATTCAGAGCGCATGCAGAGATATTATTTGAAATTGTTTGCTTTTTTCTGGTCAGGGTCAAATCGCAGCGGGTTTCATGCATCTTCCCTAGGCCGAACATGAGGTTTGGATGGATTTGGAATTGGTAGACTCACTGCCTGGGTGTTCAAGACGGGCTCAGGTCAGGCGTGATACCTGAAAATCGTCAACAGTCGGTGTTGAGCGCTGGGCTGTACGACGACGATGCCACTGGTGAAGAGTATTTCTGGCCTCAGAGCTGAGCACCCTGGCTGCTTGCTCCTCCTGGAAGTTCTTGATCAGGGCCATGGCTCCATAGGCGCTGGTCAGGTAGTAACCTCCTGGGGGGGCCAAGCAAGGAAGAATGTTTGAGAGTGGAAAAAAGGAAAGAGAACTAAAATGATGATGAATGAGGATATCAGGATTGGTTAAGATGAAATGAAACCAGCTGCTTCAATAAGTTCAACATGTGTCACATACTTCCTTTTTCTCCATAACATTGAATTAGTTGCTAGTCTTGGACGCATTTTTGGTGCATTAATGACTTCTTAACTCATCATTATAATCGTTGACATTTTCACATATCTCACTGCTTTACTTGGAATTTTTCAAATAATGAATTCCATCACAACTGATATTAGTATTTCATTTTTCATGTGGTCAGTTTCCCTCTCCTCTGAACTTGTTCCAGCCTTTACAAATCAAACGTGAATGGAATTTCCCCCCTTTCTTCATTTCACAATCTCTAATTGAACATACACAACCTGACAAACAATTCTGGTACAATGCCAAAAAAGGACCCCATCAAATTAAGGTTTAAGGAATAATTTATGTTGGCGTGGAATTTTCAACTGAATAGCTTTTCAACAATTTCTCACAGTACAAATAGGTGTGAACTGTACACCATCAGGGACATTCCGATGTGCTTTGCACTGAGTAATGTAACTACCATACCTATTAATGGTATCACTTCCTCACACCATGTATCTCTTATATCCCCTTACATGAGTATATAACACCCTTCGTTTCACAAATGTTAGAATGTAGACAAAAAGGAGAGTAACCCATGTCTGCTTATGTTGCTTAATTTGACTGTCTGCCTTGAAACTAACACTTTTCATTGTGTAATGTCCATCATTAAGCATTAATCATTAATCAATCATTAAATTTAGATCCACATTGCAACCACAAGATCTTAAAGGAGTAGATGAAGTGTAAATTCATGAGACATCAAATAAGAAGGAAGCTCACAGTGAGTGTTGCACTGATGATGATGATGATTCCATCCATAACAACATAAATCCTGCATAGGACTCAAAAAACCCCTAAGATGGCAAATACTCCCAATATGACCCCTCCACCACCACCCTGGATCCCTACTGATATGAATCATATCCAACCATTCAGTCGGAGCTCTGCCCTCCGTTGACACACAGTTTAAATGCTTCCTCCTGAACACGCCTTCCTTTGACAAGGCGTAGAAGCGGGAAAACACATTAGTCTCACACTACATTGTAACGTGCCTGACTTCATCAAGTAAACATCCAACATTATATAAGTGTGAAGATAAAGTCAAGTCTTGGCTACCTCAAGTGTAAGGAAGCACGTCTTACTTCTTGTACTTGTACTTGTTTATTGCCTTCCATGTCACAGGTTCCACTGTTATAGTAAAGGTATTTCACTCTCTGCTTTTGCATATTAAGACTTTCTTAAGAGTGTGATAAGATTTTACTCAACTCATAAATATGAATCATATGCTCAGCTTCAGTCTGCATGCAGTCAATCTAAATATTGAAGGGACTGGTACTTTCCTGGCACAAAACCTGCCTAATGACTGAGTCTGCCGGCGGGAACCACTAAGGCTAGAAACGTAGCAGGGTGTACCTTCTCCTTGGAGCAAAGACGGGTCAAGAAGCTCCATCATGTACTGGATGTCCGTGTCCAGCTGAGGCATGTCACACTGAGCCACCACGTATGTCAGCATGGGCAGGAAGTCGTCAGCGCCGTACATCCTCCCTGGAAGGAAGGAAGGAGATAGATAGACAGACGGGGGAGGGGGCGGTAGGTGTGGTGGTTACACCGGACAGACAGGCAGAGCGAACAAAGGTCATTGCTGTGAACAGAATTTGAAACAAGGAAATGTCACCAAATATTTCATCCTGTTTTGTGAACTGTCAAAGACAACAGCTCAGAGGTTTGTTCACATCTTAAGAGCCGCAAATCTATCTCCATACCCGAGTTGTCCTGCATGATGGTGTAGATGAGTTTGCACACACGTAGGAGCAATGACACCTTCTTCTCTGGCGAGTACATCTTCCTCATGTTTAGAAACTTGTGACGGATCTTCTCAATAGCCATGGGGTCAGGGGGCACGGCCCCGTCCACCCCCAGCTCCTGGGGCCTTTTGGCCTTAGCCAGAGCCAGATTCTCCTTCAGCTGCTGCCAAGCTCCACTGTTCACCTGAAGAGAAGGCATGAGAACGTTCACAGAAATTATGCTCACCCTCTTGAAGTGAATCTGTGCCCCTCTGAATCCTGATGTAAAACCTACAGTAGAAACTGGTGTGTAATAAAGAACAGTGATTTGCAAATGAGGGCTACTGAGCTAATGTCCTTTTAAATCAACTAATAATTTTAAAAGTAATGGCCATCTTGTTGTTGTTCATGTCTTGCTGTCTCCTGCTTCTGTTTATCTAAAAGAAGGGTATCACTAACTTGCGCAATTACATATACCATCAAGATAACTCATGTGCTTCTGGTTGTCCAAGGATCATGGTTGAAATGTAGCAGATATTGTAATTCTGCAGTTGTAGCACATTCAGCCCAAGTTGGCCTCTGATACTTTGCCGTTTTTGAAAGACATCTTCATCTAGCTCATCTTGCTCATCTGTGTACTTACATCCTCAACGAGAGATAACGTGACGCTGTTCGTCTCTCACCTGAAAGTCATGCAAAGCTGCCTCGATCACACTCTTTAGAGGCTTCAGAACACACTTGTGCATGGCTTTCTCCAGCACCTGGTCTGTGGAAGGAGACACACACACACAGGCCAGAGAAAAATGAGAAACTATAATTTTTAACTGTTGCAACACAGGGGATTTGTGATTTATTTCAAGGCAAGTAAGTGAGCAATATTTTCTAACTGAAAGTGCGTCATTGTGTATTGTGTAAACCAGTAATGGGACGCATCACATGAAAATTAAACAGTTCTGTCAGCACTATCAGTGTTATACATACAACACTAACTGTATGCTAGTCGTGCAAAACACTTTATCACACAATAAATTACATTCCATATTTAATGCATAGATACATTGCAGCCTACTTAAATAAAGTAAGAATAAAATGAAAGTTAAGCAATCTCATAATTAAGTACTTCACTTTGTCTTCACTTTGATGTTGGATTACAGTCAAGATTCAAGGGTCTGCTAAACACTGGCTCTAATTCATCATGTAAGTTTTCAGAACATCTCAGTTCAACATGGGCACATCCACTAGCTTCTAATTAGTGATAGCTACCAATTAAAAAAAAAAAAGAAAAAAGATTGGGATTACTTTTTGATCAAATCTAAATTCTCTTTCATTTCAACCAATGAATGAGGAAAAAGTAGTGGCTTGGGTCATATAGCTGAACTTAAAATATACCGGTATATTGAAAAAACATTTAAAAGAAAGAAAAAAACAAAATCTAGGGTCTGAACGAAAATGCAGCAGCTCCTTATCGCTGCTTGAAGCTAACGGCTGCTGCAATAAACCAGTGCTGATAAAACATTCAAATCAATACAGCTGTGGTGGACTAGTTGCATTGTGGGTAATGAGGCAAAGCATCTTCTAGGGGGAAGAATGAATGGAAAAATGGTATCGCTGGTCCTGCCGGACTATTGAATCTTTACATGCGGTGCTATTTGGTGAAGCCCTCTTGAGCCACTACAAATTAATATTTAACAACTAATGTGACTTTCGAAGGACATTGTGCTGTGTGGAGTAATGGGGGAGTTTCTCATTTACAAATCTGAGCCTCACAAGCCCATTTGTAGTTGGCTCAAACACGGAACAAACCCTATTCACAAGTACACTCATTTGGCTTCCATGCAGTTAAAAAGTTGGACTAAAACCTCCACAATGGCTCCATCTGTACCTCAGACCTACGTTCATAGGCTTCAAATAATTTCCTGCCTACCTCAAATATGTCCAGTATGTCACACAATTGTTTAGTTCACTCGCAACACCAACATAATTATTCATGTTGCTCAGGCATCTTCAGCCTCCGGGGTGGCGTTAATACCGTGATTATGCAATTAATTCCACAGAACCGAATAACTGAGGCAAACATGCACATACAAGTCTTATTGGAGATGTTTTTCTCCTCTTTTTGCCAAGTAAACATAATATGAGAGGAGTTCAGTGTCAATGCACTCCACTACAAGTGTTATATGTCGCCTAAGGTAAAGGGTTTGGTGGTACTTTTGTGCATGCTGATAAGACAATCTGTAGGCAAGACTGGAGAAGTTTACATGGACTGGACTTTTGGACAAACCCAGATCCTTGTGTCTACATGGGGAGGGAGAGATACAAAGACTACTGACGACACCCTATTGGTCATACAACACACACATACACAACTGATACACACTGTCTGACTATCTTTCCTGATTCCCGTTAGAAGGCAGAATTCCTTTGTGTATTAACCAATGTTTACCATTTGGCACAATCAGGCTACAATCTGTTCAAAGGTTCCACTCACCTCCTGTGAAGCATACTCACAGGGAGAGTAGATCACAGGAAAATAACAACACTAGCAACGCTGACGGAAGTGTGCTCCAAGTGAAGTACATGAAAACTTAATATTAAACAACCCATAAATGATTTCCTGTTTTATTCATTTACACGCTCCACATGATTCTTCAACCAATAGTACAATAGTTGATAATTCATCCTCTTACCACACAAACATAACCAAATATTCAACACTTAGCTAGTTTTTCCTCAACAACCAAAATTATCCGATTAAATCTTTCAGACTTTAAATCATAATGCGACACTGAAAACTAGGCTCGTTCGACTTCTCCATTCTTGTAACCACATTCAGTGGGTCTGTTGCATGACGTCAGCCCCAACATGAAGCACTTTAGGCGTGGATCTGTGTCTGTTAGCAAAACCACTGAAGGATCACTTCTGTCTCTGAACAAGGCTTTAGTTGTCATTGTTTACAATGAACAAGGGATTTCAGACGAGCGAAAAGACAAATTTACATATTCATGTCAACACTCAAGTTCAGAATAATGTGATTGGAATGAACAATCCCTTTGATAGAGTTGCTCTGCACGGCAAACCTTATTTTAAAATCATCATGGTCTTAATGGACAATATCAAAAAGGTGTTACACACAATGTGGCACCGGAGTTTCAGTATTAATACCACTGAGCGAAAAAATCTGGCCAAACAACAAATGACAGTCTTCCGAACTAAAATGCTTTTACAATTCCTAAGGCAGTCTCAAAAAAGTCCCCAAAAAACTACTGAGGTCATATTTGTATACCCATTTTTCAACAGGAGAAACAATGGCTCTGGGTTGGCGGCCATCTGCATCGACCAGTTAGCACATCATACATATCATTCCAGCGATAAAGGGATATCTAGAGATTTAGTAAATGTCTTGTTTATCATTTAGAACATAGATTATTCACATTTCTAATTTTTTTATGTACTGTTGAGCTATAAAACTCCCCGTGTTTACTATCAATAAAACTGGAGTAACAACTATCCAAGAGGAGTTTCAACTTTTAGGCTCATGCTTCTCTGCAAGCGACAAGCCAGGAATAACTTGGGCGGGCTGGCATTTCTGTAACTCTACACTAGTTTTGAAGCAGACTAATATGGAATGCTTCAACTCATCTAATTCCTAAGACAATGACAAGCCTTGGCACTCACTGAACATTGTCAATGAATGAGGTCACTTTGAACTACTCTTCTGTTTTACTTCCCAAATTATAGTGGAATAAAGACACGCAAAGAAGTGAATGCTGGGTGAAGTACAAAAAAGCTTGCATGTCTGGACACACACGCACGACCGGATATTTCAAAAAGTCTGGCAGACACATGCTGGCACACCACGCGACCAGCAAAGGTCAACTTAACTTTCACATAGGGAAGGGTTGAAAACAGTCTGGATGACCTACCTATTTGGTCCTCGGGGATGAGGGACTCTATGGGAGGGTCCAGCTCGGAGCTCTGGCGCAGGTAAGCCTTCATCTGTGTCATAAACTGCCTGATAGTTTGCAGAAAATCCATCCCTGATGTGTGACATCCCCTGTTCTCTTGAACAAAGGTGATGTAGTCCTGCACCAGGGAGCCAAAATACGAACTTTTATCCCTGGACAGCTCAGCTATCTTTTTCACTGCACGTCTCTCTGGCGTCATGAGGGAGCTGAGCATTCCGCTCACCTTCCGGAAGCGTCCCTTCAAGGCCCTGGGGAGAATAAAAGATCCCCCACTCAGGCTCACGCTGACCTTTTGTCTCCTTGCTTTGAAAGAGGGGCGGAGCCGCATTTCTAGGTCCGTCTCCAGGCCAACCCCATAGTCCTCCTCCTCCTCTTCTTCTTCCCCTTCCTCCTCGTCTTCCTCACTGCTGTCCTCCACTGTGTCTTGGTGATGAAGGTGCCGTGACGGGTTGGGTGGCAGGCCCAGGGAGAACCCAGGAGACTGTGAATATTCCAACGAGTCAGAAGACGAAGTCGACATGCTCATGTCACTGAGCCGCTGGCGACCCCTCTCATTTGGGCTGGAGGCGCTCCCGGCGTTGTTCTCCAGCAGAGTGTCAGCAGGAATGGATGGCGGAGGCTGGCAAGGTGGGAGTTTGGCACGAGACAAGGCCTTGGCAATGGTCTCATCGTCAAGGGCGATGTGGCAGCGGTGGGCTTCAAGATCGGGCTTACTGGGCCTCGGAGGCGGCGGGTTGGAAGGCACTGGGATTGGTGAGCTGGCGGTTTTAGATGGACTGCTTTGCTTGGTGCCCATTGGTGGTCGAGCGGGTGCCGGGCGTTTACTGGGGGAATATTGCCTTGGAGCCACGGCAACTGACTCTTGCATGCTCTTGGGTCGGGTGGTCGGTGCAGGGGGCCCAGGTGGGGGTGGGGCCGGCCGCCTGCGTGGCATTGAGCGAGGTGGAGGAGGACGTGGTGGAGGTGGGCGGGATTTAGCGTTGACTTTGATCTTATCCGTTTGCTGATCGCTCGTTTGGCTGCCGACTGCCGAGTTTATACTCCCGTCTCCTGCATCCTCCTGGTCCTTATCGCACTTGACCACACGTGCAGACGGATCCTCCTCACAGCAGTGACGGTGAGTTTGGAGAAACAGCGGGTTGACAAAGCAGAGGGGACTGTTTGAGAGGAAGGAAGGTGGAGAAGCGTGCAAGCGTAATGTCGGTGGTGCGCTGTCACAGTGAGGCCAGATTTGTCTCTCCTGTGAACCCTCGGCCTCCCTGTTCCTGTTAGTTCGCTGGGGACTAAGGGTCCGGCTCAGTGGGCGAGAAGGACGGGGGGAGGTGTGACGCTGACGGCATAGGGCAGAGTCCCAGAAGCCTGTGGCCAACGAGGAAACACACACAAACAAACTAATTAAAGGTTTGGAAAAGACAGCTCAGACAATTCCGACCTTCCATAAGATTAAAATAAGAAAAAAAAAAGCAGTTCAACACAGCGACCCGCATTGCAAAAACTACTCCAGAGTTGAACAGTACAAACATATTTCAAGTATTCAGCCGTTTCTCACCCACCAATGTTTTCCTGTATAAGTTTTCCTATTTTTCCTCAGTTCCCCGAGCCTTCTTGTTTCCTCCGTCTCTCCCGTGGCAGAAACACTGTGATCTCAGTGTCCGTGTGTGTCTTTGCTCTCATTCGGCGTTGTGTGTGTGGCTGGGTGTCGTCACACACACACAAAGCCACAGAGAGGGAGTGACCCATGCTAATCACAGAGTGGGAGGGCGCTCGGCGCGGCACACTGTGCACACAGTTCCAGTTCCTCTGCTCCTTCTTCCTGCTTTGTTTTCCTCACAGACTTTTTAACATTGGCATTGTAGATTGCCACAGTGCCCTTGTCAAATATTAATATACTGTAGGAGTTTGGAGCTTAAATATGTTTAACACATGAGAACCACATTAAAAAGATCAACGTTAAGCCATGCTTATACCACAATAACAGAATTCAAACATTTCTATGGTCTAAAAATAGCAACGTCGCATTACTCAAGTATCTGGTTTCATGTGTGTTAATATCTTGTGTCTAGGGACTCAATTCGGTCTGTGGTTTTCTTGCTAGTCCACGTGAACAAAGAGCACCTGACATTTTTGGACCAAAACTGAAGAATACTCTTGTACTATAAATAAATCAATGCTTCTCACTAAGATATTTTTTGTCTTTGATTGCTTTAACCGGTTGAGGAGAAACATGGAGCAAAGTAACTGCAGTCTTCAAAAGTCTCAGACATTGTGTGTAACATGTGTCTGTGCTTCACATGTGCGTGTCCACAATCCACAACACGGATCCAGGCGGCCTGCGTTTTGTCCTTAAATAGAAAGTGGAGAGGGGGAGTTTCCATCTGAGTGCGTGAAGATATCTTCTCCTCTTCCACCAGCACAACAAACGGAAAAATAGCAATCAAGGAGCTCTTGCTGAGTTGTCGCACCACTCACGGGAATGTCGGAGCACAAAAACCATGGCAGCTTTTCACCTTTGAAGTGGCGATGACACATTGTGGAGCACTCACACACGGCACTCATACACTTTTTCAAAAGCTTTGTGTACTTTCATACATGTCTGAATGTGGTGTGATGGTATGTGTGTGTGTTTAGACAGAGCACACTGCCCAGTGTTTCTTTCCACTTGCCACTCCCTTCCCCCCCAAACCAAGCACTGAGCAATGTTGCATGTCTCTACAGTAGGAAGCTGACTCACTGCAGTTTCACGGCAGCTGAGCCCCCAGTAACGTGACTGAAGACTAAACGTGCTGTGAAATCCGAGCTGGACACTCATCTTGAACTGACAAAGAAGAAAAAACTATTTACAAATCTAACTACTCATGTCGAAGTTGGTTTGCATGTTAAATTCCTCAACCGAGAGTAAATAAGCTGTCGTAACTCGACTGAGGTACATAAACAATTCTGCTTTGCTAGTCCATTATTATATTAGACAGCTTGACCTTTTAATTCAAAATCTGCCTTCAAAACATCCAATTCTACAGTCAATGGGACATTAAACCGACAACTCAAATAAGCACATTGATTTTGAGAAGCCATTGATTAACAACGGTGATCCAGTTCGGTCCATTTAGATGCACCAGGGCGGACATGCAGATGTACGATGCTTGCTTGCTTGTCATTTTCCGGTTTCATGGACATGGTCTGATAACATCTTGCGCCCATCAAAACACCCATTGTTTTCAATATAAGCCTGTACACTGATGAGTTTTCCGCACCAACAATCCCCAATATTTCTCATAATAACCTTTTTTTGTGTTTGCTCACATCGTTGCAAAGCTTTCTGTGCGTAAGAAGCATTGCAAACAAATAATGCATGTAAAAGAAAATGCAAGTGTGTGGTCAAAGCTATGCAGTATGCAAGTCTCTGCAAGTTAATTTTACCACTGTGAAATGAATGAAAACTATTTACAAGTAGAGTTGTGGAAAAACTCTAAAAACATATCTGGAGAATTACAGAGCCAGGCCCACCACTGGTGCCAGCAAACTTTGCTCTAAAATACTTAAATATCTTCAGTGAAAATAGAAATCTTTTGAACACAGTTGTGCATGGCGAGTGGACCGTGCTTACTGTGTCAAGCTCTTTTTCTTCCTGAATGCTGCTCACAGTGCTTTACATACATTTACATCGCCTGATCCACACACTGGTTGGTGTGCACCGATGGTGCTGCCATCTCAAAAGGAGCACATTGGTTCATCAGCAGCAGTTAGATGGTTAGCATGTTGCTCAATAATGGCTTGGCACGTTCTCTGGGATCAAACTGGCAACCCTCCAGTCAACGATATACTGTCAGACATGTTTGTGCAGAATCTCAAATCAGGGAAGACTACCTGATCCAAGATGAGCCACCTCCTCCAGCTCTTTCTGAGTCTTGGCAGACGCAATGGCTTCTGGGAGTTTGAGGGTAAATGGCAGCACATCCCTATGTAGAAGATGAACAGAGTTAAAAATGACAAGGCGGCAACACAAGGGAAGAGAAGTTTAGAACATGATGCACGGCCAGAGCTGCAGTGCAACTGATTCAGAATGCATGTGTGAGTTGAGATTTACGTATCTCAAGTGAAAAGGCAGATCACATTGACGTACAGACTTCATCGATACTGCGTGTTGCTGCAGATTGACAGTTACGAAAATGATGATGCTACAAATTTGCCTGGCAAAACAAAACACGGGCATGGGCATACAGAGAAGTGAAAATAATCCCATCAACATCATTTTTGCCATGGACATGCTGACACATCCTTTGTTTCCATTATTTTGGTCTGAAGCACTCAAGATTATCATCAAGCTTATGTGTGACAAAAAAGTTTGTAGTTTGGTGTGTATCATTTCAAATCATTTTTTATTTATATCACACCAATTTATAACAAAAAGTCATCCCCAGGTAATTTAACAAAGAGTAGGTCTAGACCACGCTCTGCAATAGTTATATAGTTCAGATAAATATAACAGAGATCTAAGAAACCAAGAAAATTCTAAGTCTGCTTTGACATATGGCTCTTTATTCTGATTCAGTGTTGTGGGGGATGTCGCCAGTGACACCATTCAGCTGTTTTTCCTGTGTCTGCTGTTAAATTCCTGTGTCTGGCTGTGTGACCTGAGCTGCCGAAAGCTAAAACAAGAAGTGAGAGCCCCCGACACCGAGTGCTGACTGCTTACTCAACACATGTTATTTTCATCCGTTGGGTGTCCACTCGCACAGCACACTCTCATCACATTTGGGTGACGTGATTGATGGACTCATTGACAAACCGCAAGACAGAGTGAGACATATTGATTATGTACCTGCTTATGCAGTAGAAAGCCACCAGGCGGAAGAGATCTGCAAAGCTGATGCCAGATCCATCGAGGGAGAAGGCTACGAAGTAATGAAATATAAACAGAGTGAATTAGGATTCATTCACTATAAGTCCACAGTTGCATTTACATCTGAATTTTCTAACATTATCTGTATGCTGCCACATGGTACACATTCCAAAGATCTAGATAATCCCTTATCTTGTGATTTCGCAGAAAAATTTTGTGCTGTTGTCACACTATTTGCATTTTCTCCCATTGATTTGATTTTATATCAATATCATCTAAGAGTAAATTCAACTTACGACCAAACTGTACTACCTTTTACATTTGTTGAAGTTTCCACAGTTTTCTGCACATTACATTCATTGTGCTGTATAGCTGCCTGTTATCGAATTATTTTCTCAGACTGTTGGCACAGGTGCAGAGGGCGTGGCCGTATTGTGTATATTGACATGTAATACATCCACAATGGGGGAGGGGTACACACACCATTTGTGGAAGGTTGTTTCTGCAGTGACAGTGGCCTGGCTGATACCACATCTAAGAATAAATGTGGCATAGAAACACACGGCACATACTAGATAAGGACATTAGGCTGTTGGATAGCAGTGGAGGTTAGGACTGGGCTCTGGAAATGTTCTATTCAGGTTGAATCACTGTCGCAAGTTTCTGCAAATCTGGCTTTGGAGCCTGAAATATTCACCTCTGCAGGGTTTTGTGTCGTCTATTCTGCATCAGTATGCTGCCCCTCCCAGACTGTTCTCATAAAACCGCTCAAACTAAAAACCTGCCCCTGCTGAACTGCATGCGGTTACATGCAGCTGAAGCAATACACAACGCTTATACCACAGCAGCGATGTGCCTCCAAAAGCAGGGAGAAGGAGCTGAAATGCTTCTGTTTTGAAATGCAACCCGCACGGATAAAAACAAGGTAGTTTTAACCCATTCACATGAATACTCTATAAGCCACCTAAATCATTAGAGCAAGGAGGCCAAGTCAGAGCTTCAAATCCCTTTGTCCTTCCCGGTCCTTCTCACTGACGTATCTCAGTGCTTCACAGCTGTTGCACTTTTCACCTCGCATCCCTCTGGAGCAACTCACGTTTTCCGACTACTGGCATCTTGGATCATACTTGTGGACGTATGTCACTTCTGACTTTTCCTTTAGCACCAGCATGAGGGTGATGCTTTTTGGTGATATCACTGTTAGACAAACTACATTACAATTCTCAGAAAAATAATTCTCTAATGAAACCTTCCTGCAAATTTCCCCCGAATTAAGCGGCCACCCACCCACCTTGCCGCTTCCTTGTTTATTCTTAGAACTTCTCAGTGTGTTGCCCGTAATACTCCAGCTTCTGTTTAGTTTCAAACATTCAATCAAGGACAGACTTGACCTCTATTTTTTCATTTCAATTATCTCTCAGGGTTAATGTTGAATGTTGAAGAGCAATGTAACAATAAAATAGTAGGCGAGTATTAAATAAGAAATGTTTCACTGGCATAAACAGTTCATGCACTGGGCCAATGTGACACTGCTGTCTATGGAGTGTGGGAGGCCAACTGGCGAACAGCTGACCTACATTTAAGAGCCAAAGCAGGCCGGAGGCACACCCATCCCACCCATGTGTTTTGTGATTTCAATAGACAAACCACAGCTGGTATGCGAATCACACCTGGCACTGACACAGTGTTGTGTCTAATTCTACCAAATTACTAATTACTAATGAGTGTGATATCATAAACACTGCTCTAGCCCTATTGTAAGGGACAAAATTTAACACTGCAATGCACCTCCTGCCGAATTCCACCAGCTGCACACTTTCACACAGAAGGGCTGCAATGCTGTCATACCAGCTCAATGTCACTCTGAAGGCAAACAAACGTGACCTTGGGCAAATGCTGTGCATGTCACACGAGGTTTCAGTCACCATCTAAAGGTGAATGTGTTCCTACTTAAACAGGCATTATGTGTGAGTCAATGTTTTTAACAATCTTAATCAGTGAATTGGCAGGACGGGCTGAATGATAGTGGGTGTTCCTTGAGAGATCTCAACATACAAAAACCCCCCCAAAAACTACAAAACTCCCTTCGGTCACACTCTCATTTGTTATTTTTGAATGGGTACACACTGTGTGGACGGGGACAGGAAATGGCACCTATGACTCTCTCCAGAGACCAGGGTGGGTGTTGTGTCTGAGTAAAGACAGAAGAACTAAAAGGCAGCTAGGTGGGTGGTCTGCTGTTTGTTTACTAAAAATATTGGATAGTTAGTAAGATGATGCTCTGGCAAAGGGGTCAAACCACCATGGATTAAAAACATAGTTGCCACATTGTTTGATTAAACTTCCCTGCTATGGCATGTCAGTTAGGCCACTTGCACTGAAGAACAACAGCTGCTAAACTGTCTTGCGCTGTTACATTCAACATTACATCGCAATATCACACTTACACGTCTACCTCATACAGACAAAACATGCTGCCATTTATTATTTATGTTGAATTCTACCTCACACTCTTATTACTGTTTTACGGATACTGTTTATTTAATAGCCACTGCGCACTTTTACTTCAAATATTCTTTGCTTTAACTATTGTTAAATATTTATGTCAAATGTATGTTTTAGGTAGTTTTAGTTTTCAGTTGTTTGGGTTTTTTAGTTTTTGTTTGCTGTGCACTTTAAATGTCCACATGTTGTCCACAATTTTGATTTCTTTGTATGTCTGGTACATGTGAAGAATTTGACAAATAAAGCTGACTTTGACTTTGGATCTATTTGATAATACCCAATAACTAATTCCCCACAGTTTTTCAGGAAAACAAAACTAAAACCAGGATGATACTCACTGTACTGGCTCTCTCTCACAGGGAAGTGGCTAATGGAGGATCCTGGCTGATCCTCTTTCAGACGCAAAGAAAGTACCTTCCTCTGCAGTGTAACTGACCTTCTGACCAGAAACACCTGCAGCACACAGTCATGGAACGGACCATCAGATACATAATCAAACATTTCATTAGTATTTTGTTTATATGGTGACTTTAAATTGGTGTTTGCAAGACATTCTCAAAAGACAACAGAAAGGCCCATTGAAAGTAAGGTGGTTAAATGGTTAAACTAAGAGGTAAAAGATGCTAGATGCATGCATTTGATGAGCATGAATTTGTATGCCTGAAAGGATAAAAGCAATATAGAGGATAACATCTAGGAAAAAAATGAAATGTGCAGATAGAGAATAATCCCAGGATGTCGACATTGTCCCCTAAAATTCATGGATGTAGATGTCTGCTCACCCCTGGTGGCTGTTTGAGCAGAATGCCTCCGGCTTCCTCCTCACTGATGGCCAGCAGCAGCCATACCGGGTGGGTTTGAGTCAGTCTGTCGAGCACGCTCATCCTCCTCCGCAGTGAGTCGTACCCAGAATCCCTTTCACCCCCCACTCCACCACAGTGGGGGGACTGCAGGTAAACGCCGCTCACCTCGCTCTCCAGCCTGATGGAGAAGACAAGCCAAGAGAAGAAAGGAGAAATGAACATCACTTTCCCCACCTGCTGGTGAGAAGGAGTAGCAACATGGGCTCACTCAGGTTTCCCTCAAAAAAGAAAACATTGTAGAGCAGCAATTGTCTTCAAAGAGAAAACAGCCAATTATTATTTAATCTACTTTGATATCAACATATAAGTAGATTTAAAAATGTTTTGACAAGAGGAGGGAGCCTTTTCCACCTCGTATTGGGCAAACAGTCTTACCCTTGTATGTCCTCGGGCTCCTTGTCCATTGTGGGAGAGGTTTGTACCATCTCCTTCTTCAGCTCTCCGATCTCCAGGGCAAATGTGTCAATCAGCTGCAAGAAAACAGATTGAGAATCGTTGACTGTTTCGCAAGTATGAGGAGAAGAGTAGGAGGGGAAAACCAGTAAACGAAACTGATGGAATTGCGCAAATATTCATTAGAAAGCGAGACGAGCGGAGGGTAAGACGGCGCTGGTCAAATCTAGAACAAAGGCCACGGAAACAGCTTTCCTGTGTGTGTGGATGTGTGTCTAACTTTTTTCCTATATGCAGGAAACACGAACCCAGCATTGTCCCAAAACCACCCGCATTCAAATCCAGGCATGAGACCAAAACAACCAGCTTTTCCTAGTGTGACACATAATATACAGTACATTACAACAAATAATTAAAAGCAAACCTAAAGAGGTAGCATAGAAAGAAAAAAAAGAAAAGAATAAACGTAAGAAATGTAATTGACCGATGCTACTTTTGACACTCACATTGAGGTTATAGTCACTGTGTTGACTGGTTAGATACAGTTCAATGCAATACAAACTCATACATTCTATAACTAGCATCAACAAATTCCAAGAATGCATAGTACACCAATGACCATTTTTAATAAACCAATAACCTTTTAAATAATAATTAAATAAGATAATATGAGATATTTCTTCACTAACAATTTGAATTCTTTTATGCTAAGAGTTTGCTCAAAGTGTTTGGGAAATCTAAACTGGCTGGGATTGTCTAAACTGTAATTTAGTTTTTTGTACAGAACTTGTGAGGTGTTGGATATGGATACATTTCTTATAAATATTAATGGAAGTAAGGTAATCTTACTCTTATCATTAACCAGCTCAGATTTCTAAGCATTTGTTCTGAAATCACAACCAAGGACAATGCCAGCTGCTCTATTTTGTACTTATGATGGGTGTTTATAAAAGTAAGTCTTTTAGGATTTTGATGCCTTTGCG
>CAESWR010000249.1:638382-658985 GCA_903171835.1 Mullus surmuletus | reverse complement strand
GATTAGTTGCAAGTAATCCTAGTTGCAGTATGGAAAGGTTCCCTGTAACCCAAATAGACAAAGTGGGAACCCATTAAACTCCCTAACTATTGAGTAGTTGGATGCCTGACAACTTATAATAATACATGTAGAGGCGTGGTTTGTAGATTTGTTCTTAAACAGATGTTTAAAACAACCCATAAGAGTCACATGAACAAACTTTGCAAAGAAAATTGCTGGACCAGGAGGACATTGGAGTTAGAAATAAATAAAAATAAAACAATAGTCTGGTTGAGGTATATGGGTTGGATGTATCGTATCTGAAGACTTTCGATTCAAATTAAAATGAGTAAATCTGTGCTCTGCTGCACAGGAAATTCAACCTTATAAGATTGTAATTGATGAATTGTGGGACAAATAAAAAACAATCAAATTAAAGCAAGAATTTCACATGTTTTAAAGTGCAACTCGGCAAGTAAACAAGGTCGGGGGGAAGTAATAGTCCCTGTGAGGTATGCAGAGAGAACTTTTCAAGATCAGGTCGCAGGTCTGTTACTCCTGCCACAAACCGCACCAACTCGCAGCACAAACATGAAGCGGGTCTGAGGAGGGCAGTGACGCACCACTCACCGCTCCTTGAAAGCATGAGCTGAGAGAAACGTCGAACAACTCCAAACACATGACGAGAGAAGCAGCAGCAGCAGCAGCAGCAGCAGTCCGGGAACTCCCGCCTCACGCCCCGCTGAAGTCGAACCACCGTTACAACCCTCGTTACAAACTCCACCAGGGAGTGTGACGACAAACAGCGTGGCGACACACGGACCCAAACATGGAGGGAGGGATGGGAGGATGGGTGGAGGGATGGAGGGATGGAGGGTGGAGGGATGGGTGGGTAGTTAGCTGGCTGGCTGGCGGGGCGCAGCAGGCCTGAAACTGCTACAGATTTGCTGACACAGTCACGCCGGCTCTGCCATGCTTTCTTTCCCTGTTCAACAGCCCCGCCAGCTGGACCCAACCCCCCCCCCTTCACCCCCCCTCCCCCCCTAACAGCAATGCAAAGTGTGTGCAAAGGCCCACATTACACACACACACACTGTAACAGTGATATTTATCTACATTCTACTAAACCCTGATCTATAGAGCTAGGCGGTGCTAGCTGGTTAGCCTGCTAGCTAATGTCACATTACCAGCCTGCTAGCATGTTAGCATCGGCGGCCCGCTGCACACCACACCGCACCACACCACACTCATTCCCCCACGATCCGCTCCGGCTGCTCCCCGTCCCGCCGATCATGAACCCGGCGCCCAGAAGCAGTAACTGGAGCGGCGGTGACTGGCGGGAGCGTCACCCCGGTTCGCGGCCAGCCATCGTGGAGCCGCAGCTCACCGCTTGTTGTGTTTGACAGGCGGCGAGGCCTCGCAGGACCCCGCCGAGCCGAGCCGAGCGGGGCGGCCGCTCCGGGCCCCACGTTGACCCCATTTTAAACGGCGCTACCGTCAAACGAGCGGTAACGCGTCGGCCGTTACCGCAGCCGGGGTCACGCGCAGCCGTTTGAGCTCGAGGCGACGGTGACAGCGCGCGCCAGGGCCGGCCGAGCTGCCCATTCAATGGTGCCATCTTGCTAACGCGCCGAAGCTAATGCTAGCAGCCGGAGCGGAGCGGAGACGGGGAGCCGCCGCGCCGCGTTCCCGCTCCCCCAACCTCGCTCCGTGACGCCGGCTTCGGCCGCGGCGACGTTGCGGCGTCCACTCACCAGGATCCTCTTGAAGAGCGCGTTCTCTTTCGGCGGTAAAGTAACTGTCGGCATTGTTGCAGATGAGATCCGTTTCCCCCTCGACCTCAGCACATGTAGCTAAAGTTAGCCCGGGTAGTCAAGACGAGAGGAGTCGAGTGGCGGCCGCGGCTCGGCTCGGATCGCCTCGCCTCGGATCGGATCGGCTGCTTCAGTCGCGTCGCTCGATTGCTCCGTGTCCGCACGCAGCCTGACGCTCCGCCGGAAGCTCCGCCGCTCTTCAAAATGTCCAGCGAGGAGCGGCGATACCCTGCATCCCGAGCACATTAACCCTTAAGACTTCCGGGGGAAAAAAACTTTCTCAATCATCCCTCTGGACGGAAAATGTCCCCTCCTTAAAAAATGCTGCAAAAATAATAATAATTAAAAAAAAATAAAAAAATAATTATTATTATTTTCCACAGCCAATCTCTTTTATCAACTTCTGCCAAAAAACATGTGTATCAAATATTAATTATTTGTGGGATTTTTAACCCTCTGAGTTGCAGTTTGTTTGTAACTCCACAGTATTTTCATCTGAAAATAAAATTCAAATAATTTCCATAAAATGCAGTTCGAGGAGGACTTGATTATTATTATAGAGCCTCAGATGGTCGTTGATTAGTAGCAACATTCAATTCTTATTTTTTCTGCATTGAAAGATTTTTTTATAGCAAACTCTCTAATTAGTTCCTGGGGACAAAATGTGTCTCCTTCCAAAAGAGTCCTGTAAAAATATCATATATCAATATTTTTTTCAAAATATAAATAACTAAATCTTGTTAATAAGGATACATAAGGATGCCTTAAGGATACATATCAAATATATTTTTTAGGAATTTTGGCCCCCTAAATGGTTTAAAAAACATCTGTACAAATAACATCAGGAACCTAATGACATGCCAAATACTGGCTCAGGCAGCCTGTACCACTTGTCTTGGTTTAGAGTTGGATTTATATAATTTCATGCCATATTAGCCCCTTTATGTGTTCCATGCGGAAATAATTACAGAATCTGTATAAGAATGGCTACAATGTGCACAATTACGGACAGTTAGATTGGAAAAACTAAAGAGGTACCCAGATAGCAGAATATAATTGGACCGGACATGGGCCAGATGTACTCCAAAAATCGTCCCAGGTTGGTCAAACGGATCCGCCCCAGTATCTTTTTGCACAACGGGCCAGATCCGGTATGGATTCATTTGCCAGATCTGCAACAGTTCTGGGCCACAACTGTTCCAGATATGTTATATAATATGTTACCCGGAAAATATACTCTGGTACAAATCTGGACCACATCTGGCCCAGCTCTTCAAAGCAGTTTTACATATCAAGAAAGAACGTTCCATTTTATTAATGTACAAATTTAGTTTGTCTGTGAAAGAAAATTACAATATTTCCCTTTCATTAAAGTGCCATTTATCAATGAACAGTGCACCATAACATCACCATGTTTTGTTCGTTTTTGGTGGATTTCATATTTCAAGCAACACCTAAATGCTTCTTTTGCATGCATGGATCGATTCGGTTATTTTTGTGTAATCCTCCTCAGACAAACAAGCAAAAAACAAAAACACAGATATGGGTGAACCAGCCTGGCTGAGCTGCCGTTGCTGCTAGATTGCTGACCTACATGTACACAAGCAGATTAGCGAGAAAAACAGGCGCACTTAAAACTATGAGAAAAATCCATGAAAAATTCTGCAATTTGATAAAGCAACATTTTAAAATCATTGCTAGACAATGAGCCCCTTACATCTCGATAATTAAAACCGGTGCACAATATCCTGTAAATAAACCTTCACCTCTTTTCTCATAGAGCTGGAAAAATCTTCAAAGGCAAACAATGGCATTGTTCATCTTTATGATTAAAACTATTGGATACAATCTAGATTTTTTGTTTTATATGTAAGCTCCACTCCTGAGCAGCACCGCAGTTGCACTACAATGTCAATAAAGGTTTATCTACTGTATTTGCTGAGCAGAAGTTTCCGAAGGGCCTCTAACAACAGAATTCCACTGGTGTTGTTTCAAGATAGAAGTCACGCGGATTCTTTTGGATTTTGGTTTTTGATTATGAGCACTGAGAACACTGAGATGCACTGTTCATATTTTAATCGCAGAGTCTCTCCGACTCTTTACAGACATAAAGAACTTACATATTATACCATTGCTGGTTTCTGATGGGCTTCAGTAATCATGTTGGTGCATGTCTCCATTGCACAAAGAACCTGCCTGTGCATGAGTTGTGCAGCAAAGGCAGGGACAGGCTCTACTCATTTCCCTAAATGTGATCTCACTTGGCATCTGTGAAGTGGCCAAGAATCTGCACAGATACAATACTGCACAAATAATTAGAAAAAAATGATTCAAAAGTGGGAGCTTTAAAAAAAAAAAAAAAAAGTAACCAGAATGAACAAACTACACTTTACAGAGTGTTTTCTGCCAAGGAGGGTATAAGTAAGTATAATTGTGATCTGCTGTATACTATGTATAAGCCATGCTGCTGCTGACGGCTGAGCTACGGCCTGCAAATGTGTTTTTTCCTCTGACATCTACCAGGTCAAAACACCCCAGAAACCTGAATCTTTACCACGGCTGCAAATTGGAGGACGAGCTTCGCCGCGAACAGTTACTGACACTGAAGTGGCATGAGGTAATTGGAATCTTTATGGCATAAAGAGCTTTGTGCTCGGGGGATTTGTTGTATCTTTAGCTATGTGGTGCCCTGGGTGTAACAAGTCATCTCAAGCTGGTAAATTCCCCTGATGGTTTGAGAATGTGAGTTAAAGAACAAGTAGGTAGTTTTGCAGGTGAGCGGCAGCCCCTCGCATTCGAATCCTGTCATATGAGCGTAGAGAGAACTGAGCTATTAAAATCATTGTAGGGAAAACCGATTGTGGCGTAGTGTAAAACTGGGATAGAGAGGTGACCCTCTGACATCCTTCTGCTTGATCTGATTGTCAGGTGTTCAAGTTCACCATCTGCAGCAGTAGTTGTGTGCTAAAAGTACGGTTGGCAATGTCTTCACAGTAATACAACCATCTAAAAACTTCTAACATTTTTTCATGGATGTGCAAATTTGGCTCCGTCACTGGAAAATCTGAGTATACAACCATAGAGGCATAGCCACAATGTGTTTAATTGCTCATTGCATTAAAAACTTCCAGACAAATAAAAACAAAACTGCGTGCATTGCAGTGATGAACTCCAGAGCACTCCCGGGTTGATAGCGACGATGCTTGCAGTGACACAATCAGAGCATGCTGGTGGAACTGGCCGAGTGCAGGCCAGGGTGGGACTGGAAACAAAGTCACGACAACAAAACTAAATAATCCGGTCATCAAGTGTTGGCAAGGACCTCATTGGTGTTGACCAAGACCAGGGGGCTTTTGGGGATTATTCAGATTGCCTCAGACAACCCCATCATAAGATGAGTTCAAGTGGAACTTGTTGTGAGAACCAATGAAATGCGCAACATTGGGCATGTGATACATTTACTACATTGACTGGAGAACAAACAGTCATCACTAAGCAACCACAGGCATTCACTTCTTACTTCTACTGTTTTTTATTACTACTACAACATAAATGTTACAAAATATAAACGATCACAAGATGTTTTCAAAAATCTGAATTATCTACCAATGAGCATTTCCATCAGACCCCACATCATCCTGTAGCATCAATCTTAACCCACGGTGTTTCAAACTTGTGGGCAAATAAATGTAAAGACGCTTCTCTTTCAGCCACTAGAGGGCACCATAAAGCCAGAGAAGGGAAAACCACTTCACTGCTCACTTGGTGACCATTTGATGCTGGTCACCTGCCAGCAAAAGCAAAAACTTTGCACTACTTTTAGTTAGCGAGAGGGTTCGCGCGAGTACAATTGTGTGTGTGTGTGTGTGTGTGCGTGTGTGTGTGTGTGTATGTGCAGGTTATCTGAAACAAGCCAGGACAGCATACAGAGCACTTATTCCACAGGCTGATAGCATCCTTTGAATAACTCAATGGAACAGAAAGATAAAGTCATCCAAAGGTAATTAAAAAAAAGCGTATAAAGTATGTGTGTGAGTGTGTGTGTGTGTGTGTGTGGGGGGGGGCGGGGGGGGTGTCAATGTGTGTTATTCACTGTGTGAGACAGCTTAGGCCCTGCTCTGCTGTTATCTGGTGGCCCTCTAGTCCTCCACCACCACAATGGCTCCTGCTACGGCATTTATCAACTTGACAACACACTCGCGCGCACACACACGCACGCATGCTCTCCCTCTCTGCACTACCCCCCCCCCCATATGTCTTTCCACTCCACATTTCTTCAGCTACATTTCTTCACCTTATTACTCTCGTAGAGGGAGGGAGAGTCAATGATTCCTCTAAGTCATCTCCCACTCTTTGTGACACATCATTTGTCGTTCTGATTAGAGCCCATAACGGAGCCCCCAGAGTGTGCGCGCGGCCGATGGCGTGTGTCTATAAGCGTTTGGCTATGGGAGGAAACCGGTTAATATTACGCTGGACTTGCAGCAAGCCTCCTCGTCCGTGCTGTCGACAACCCACCGGGCGCCGCGCAACGGCACAGATTGTTCTCTGTGTGTGTTTACGAGGTATTTTACCGCCTCCCCTCCTGCACTTATGAAATGACCTCAGGTAAAATTCGCCCTGAAACTGACTCAGCGATAAACACATCTTGAACTGTACTTCACTTTGCCTCCTCCAACATGTGACTCGATTGGCTCTTTAGTTGCAATTTACACATATTTGGTTTTTATTTAGTACGCTATATGTGCACATAAAAATTAATGTTCCCCATGGAATATGGTTCACTCACTTTTGACTCTTTTGCACACACATTTTCAACTCCAGGCGTAATTATGTGGCGTTTCAGCTGCTAAATGCTCCACTAGCCTGTCACTAAATGTGTTGGAGCAGGTAATGTGCAGCAGCTTTTTGGGACCTCCACTCTGAAAACAGCTGCCTCCCACAATGGTGAGTAAACTGCAGCTGTGGAGATAAAGAAACTCTATTAAGTTGAGATGAGCAGCAAAAGTCTTTGGTAATTCTTTGTAAATTCATTATGAGGCATTGAGTGGTCCAAAAAAAATTGTATAAGCTAAAAGTGTTTATTAGAAGAGTTCCTGGGGACGTTTTTTTGTCCAGACATTTTTTGACCATTCAGAGCACGTCTCAAGCTCAAGGCCCGGGGTCCACATCCGGCCCTCGAGACGATTGTATCCGGCCCGCATGTTAATATTCTATATCTATCGGAATTGGCCCACATGTAATTTCAATGCACACCACTCATACTACAAATCCCAGACTGCATTGCAATGGCTACGTTTTTTGACATGAGGGAGGCTCGTCATCTGCTCCCTGCGTGCAACTTTTTTGACAAACTCGTGGGAGTTTCATGCTCACCATGTCTGATTGAATAGGAAGCTAACGTTAAGTTCCAAAACACGGCTAACACCCAAAACATGGCTAACCCCCGAAAACACGGCTGACCCCCCGAACATGGATGGCCGAGCCACAGCCATAGTCTGAAAAGAGAAAAAGCTGCCATGGAACAAACTAAAGGGTTAAACAGAGACTGTCATGCTTAAATAGATTCTGTCTCAGTGTAAAAAAAAAAAAATCCATCCCGGTTGGCCTACGATTTGGAATCGGTTCTTAATTTTGGCCCCCTGTCCGATTGAGTTTGACGCCTCTGATTTCGAGGGTCAAAATCCCTAGAAAAAGATTTGATATTTGATATACCTTTCAGGCCGAAGCTTATTAACAAGCCTGACTAATTTAGAATTTTAGAACTATTATTATATGATATTTTACAGCAGTCTTTTGTAAGGAGGCGTTTTTTGTCCCCAGGAACTAATATGATGGTTTGCTATAAAAATCTGTCACTGCAGAAAAAATAAGAATGCCTCAAATTCAATGTTGCTGCTAATCTGTGGTTCAAATGATAATAATGAAACCCTCCTTGATTAGCATTTTATGGAAATTATTTGTGGGATTGTATTTTTCTCCCGATTAAAATATGTAAAATTACGAAATTAAGATAAAATTCCCCCCAAATAATTAATATTTGATATTTTAGGCTGAAGTCGATTAAAAAGATTGACGCATTCAAAGTGGGGAGAAAAAAAAGAAGTTGTTTTTGCAGTAATTTTGTCCCGAGGGACAATTAAGAAAGTTTTTTAACTCTCAAGGATTAAAAGACTAATTTGGAATGTAACTATACATCATACATACATAGCATCTCAGCATTTGAGTGTTGCGTCAGAAAGCTGTTGGCTTTTACTCTTATAAATAACGTCAAGAAAGCAGACCCCAACAACAGCTAACTTGCTAACTGTTGTTATTGAGGAAAAACACCAAACATCATGCTGATCTGCACAAATCTGAAAGGGGAAAAAACCCCATTTTCATCATGAATTGGATATCTTTGGCATACTTTTTGGGCCAAAGTGACTTTCTTGAAGCTAATGTGCAATTCAAAATTTTGAACAATGAATGATTAATTGCAAGCGGCAGCAGACGTGACAATATTGAAAACTGTTGCTTGGCGCAGCCCTGCAGCTACTCCCGTCTGATTGGATTTATGGAGGAAAAAGGTGAGTTTCAATCTCGGAGGCTGCCAGAACCATCAACAGTTGTTCCACTTTTTCACACCAGTAATGAACACCTCAGCATCACACTCTCTGGAGATGTTAAGGTATCTGCTTGAGGCTCGGTCGTAGAAAACACCTCCAAATGCAGCCCTCCCCCCTACACTCCCGCCCCTGTCCTTCATCCTTCCTCTTCCTCTCGTTTTTCTCTGTCCTCGGCGGTGTCGCTACTGAACATGAGTAATGATGTTGTCATCACTGTAAGTCTCCATTTATCAATGTCAGATGCGAGAGCAGGAGTGTGGCGGAGACATGTGAGTGTGTGGTGCCGGTGGGTGGGGGGCAGAGAATCGAGCAAGCCAACGAGACACGAGTTAGAGGGGGAGGAGAGGAGAGGAGTGATGTTGTAGGGGATCTGAGGAGACAAGGTGGAGGCAGCTGGCCGCAGTGAAGACGAGAGCCGGAGGAAGGGGGCGGGGCTGACGGGGGGCCGGGTGGAGTGAGTTTGAAAGGGGTGGGCTTTGGAATAGATGAATTACAAAAAAAAGGTCCTGGCCCTGCATGTGGTCTGTCAGTCTGTCTGTCTACTGACACCGACAGGGAGCCCATGATTCATCAGTGCTATTACTGCCAGACAGAATTAAAGCTCCGCTCTTTAGCATATGCAAGTCTAATTATGCAAATGAGGTCTCTTAGACAAAACATTACTGCAGCAGTTCATCAGTCTGGTTTCTGGCCCGACGTGAATGTGTGCGCATTTGTCTCCGTCAGTCCTGCGACCCTGAAATGAAATGAAATTACTGCTCGTCAACTTACCAGGGATGCAGTGATGGCGCTATGTTTGCACGCCAGTGTTGGTCCGTGGGGGGAAGCTCAAATTGGACACGATAAAATGAATAAACACTCGGCTAATTCGTCTATGTCGTAGAACACTCAAACTGAGACAATGGTTGGTGACGATATTGCTGCTCCGAGCAGTATTGCAGCACATTAGATGTAAGTAATGTCGACATTAACAAGGTTGTCTTGGGTAGAACTAAAGCTTTGTAATCCAGAGTCAAAGAAGAAAACACCACAGCAATGAGCAGAGAAAGCTTTTTCTACTTAACTCTTAAGAGTTCCTTAAAAAACGTTCCCAAAAAACACCGCCTTCCTAAAAACTGCTCTAAAATGAACATATATTATAATTTTTTCGACTGCCAGTCAGTCAATCTTTTTAATCGTCAGCTTGATGTATGTATATGTATATAAATATTCATTATTTGGGGGGATTTTAACCCTCTAAATGCCAGTTTGTTTACGGAAAAATATATATACAAAAACTCAAATTACTCCCATAAAGTGCAATTCAAGGAGGATTTAATTATTATTATTGTTAGTTTCAGATGGGTCAATGATTAGCAGCAACAGAGAATTTAAGGCATTATTTTCTTTTTTTCTTCATTGACAGATTTTTATAGCAGACTCTTCCAACTTTAAATTAGTCAGTCTTGTTAATCAGCCTCAGCCTGAAAGAGACATATCAAATAGTTTTGTTTTTTTTTCTTTAGGGATTTTGACCCTCTAAATGGTCAAAAAACGTCTGGCCAAAAAACGTCACCAAGAACTCTTAAGGGTTAATGTTTTACTGAACAGAACAATTTGAGTCTTTATTCAAACAGGTTTTGTGAACGACACACTTCTTTTCATTTAGACTGCGGTCAGCAAACTTGGAAAAATCGGATTCCCCCTCTGGGTGTGCGTTCCCGTCTAAAGCCAAAGTGTTGCATCACACATAAAAGCTTCCACTTAGATTTAATGACCAGGAAGCACATTTGGTGTCACAGTTAATGACTGACTCTATCCTGATCTCGCACTACCTACAATCCAGGCGGACTTTGCCGAATCCAATGTTATACTGAAACTGCAAAAAGATTGAAGCACATCTTATCGTTAATGATCTCTCGCGAGTTTGTCAAGATCCTACAAGTGAACTGTCAGACATTTGGAGTTTAGAAATGGGTTTTTCTACTGTATACAATCAATGCATTCACAGCAAATCGCAGAACCAATCTATTCTGGGATGTTGATATCATAAATTTCAAGTCACTGATGGCTTTCAGTCAAACTGTAGATGAAATGGGTGGCAGATGTGGTGAGGACCCCAACAGTCCCTTTGTTAATATGGAAAGGCCTCTTTGCTATGAATGTTAACCAATACTATACCTAATGTGCATTCTTGACATGCTCATCTCAGTGAGATGAAAATAGTCTTGAACTTATATCTTTCTTGAAATTGTGTAGATCTTCTTTGTGGTTGTATGCTTTCTTGTTTAACATGGTTGTAAACTTTTATTTAATTGTGGATCAGTATATTATTTGTGGCTTGGCTGGTGGGATCCAACTACCAAACAAGGTCAAAGAACAGAATAAGTAATTTAATATGATCAGCGAGAACATTCTCTCTTTATTGTATCTGTTTGAAAAACAAAACAAAAAAAACGTTTTTGTAATTCTCTTTTGTTAACATTTCAGAATTCTGTACAGGATAAAAAGAAATAAGCACTGCTTAAGAACAGAGTCAAACTAGAAAAAAACAAATGAAAAAAACCAAAAAAAAACAGAGGAGGTTTACAATACAAATTAGTAGTAAGACATTGTCTGAAGTGCAATGGCATAGCTCAGATGGGTTAAAAGTGAAACCAAGAAACTTCAAAATAAAAATACTTCTCTATTTTCCAACAAACAGTAAATTCTTTACAGAGTAGACTGTATTATCTGATGTATTTAAACCTGTAAAAACATATTTACAAATAGCCATTTTCTTTTATATACTTTTTCTCATAATCACATATATGTCAGCACCAGTAAAAAAACCAAATAAAATAAAACAAAGAACATCAACAACAACTGTGTTTGTTAAAATGGTGTCTACAGACTTGGTCCCAGTACATAATGGTATTTGGAGGAAGCTTCCTTTCTCATCCTGAAGGGATTTCAAATTATTCCATGAACCTTCATTTAAAAGAAGACAAGACTGACCCTTAACACTGACCAGGACACCCTTCTCTACCTAATGCCTCCAGTTTAGAGGTGTTTTTACACACCAACTACACTCCAGCTACTCTTTTTCTCTCCAACAATGCTTGCCGATGTCATTCTGCGCCTGCCTTGACTTCTGAATTAAAGTTTTGGAAGCATAAGCAGAGGGTCTCCACTGCTCTCCTGCGCACGGAGGGAGTTTCTTTAGACCGTCTCGCTCTTATGAAACCAGAGAACACAAGAAATGTTGTCTGCTTTTGACCTTCAAACAGAGACGGAGGAGTCCTCTCCCCCCTAAAAAATAAAATAAAATCCAAACAAACAAAAAAAAAAGTACAGAACCTCATTCATGAGTGCTACCGAACGCAGCAAACGGTTATGGGACGATGGGCGCGGCGGATCAAATTTGTATTTAAAGGGTTGAATCATACAACACCAACAACCATGAAAACAAATGTGTTGATGGCAAGGAGTTACTTTACAGAGAAGAAGGCTTTTTGGTTTGTTGATTACAGCATCATCCTCCAAACATTCACACTGATGAGCTAAATACAAAGAAATGCACGCACAGACACGCTTTCATTCGTCTTTTTTTTTTTTTTTTTTTTACTGAGGATTAACAGTTAGAAATGAGGTGTTATCTTACCAACGACTACTGTATTAAACCTATCCGACACATACTTGGGACACAAACGCGAGGGGAAAGAGAGAGAGAGGACAGCTTGTCGGTGATCAAAGAGCGGGAGAATTCAGTGGAAGCACTGATTGTTCTGATGCTAACCGTTGTCACACTTCAAACCGCATCAGCTGTTTGAAACCAGGAGTCACAGAATCTATTTTAAAACAACAACAACAATAAAATAAATCAGGGGTTTGCAGTGGTTCGTTTTCCTTGTAAAGCACTGGAAGGGGACAACTCGCATTTCTTCACAGTCATTTTACAGTATAGCACAGTTAGGTTCTAGTTGGGGGCGGGGGAGGAAGGGGGGAGGGGGGCGTTTCATAGCTGCGGTACGATAGAAAGCCACGATGTAAAAGCAGGGCCACGTTGATTGACAAGCGGCAGTGTCACAATGGAAGGGAAGGCCGCACCGCGACGGGAGGACAAACAGATTTCCCACACAAACTAAAAGAAGGCTATTATTTTTCTCTTTTAATCGACAAAGATACGGCCAGCATCGTTGTTAGAGATAAACAGCACAGCAACAAACAAAACAATGCAAGTGGGCTTTCAATTAGCTATTTTTCTTTTCTTTTATCTTTTTTTTAAAAAGGAAGAAGTCACTTGTGGTGCTTAGATACATTCAGTGCCCAGCGATCATTTAGTTTTGTGTCAGCCTGATGCAGGTGATGCGGTTTGTGTCACACAAGGTGGAGGGTAATGCAATATTAGCTCTGTTAGCTGCCACACACACACGCACGCACGCACGCACGCACGCACGCACGCGGTCATCTTCCCGGGCTTGTCTATCTGTCTGTGTCTGAGTGAGTGTTTGAGTCCAAGTGCTTGCTTTAGCTGCCTGTACTCTCCCTCTGCAATTCACCCCCTTTGTCTTCTTCCACTCGAATCGCACGCCTGCACAGACATGCACTGGAAATGAAACCCCCTCGACCCGACGAAACAGCAGAGTGGGTTGCCTCGCAAAAGCACTAGAGGGCAGAGTCTGCTTGTGTGGTGTATTTGGTGAACATCGCGCCTTCTATTGTGATGTTCTACCATTGAAGAGAGGAGTGTTGAGCGCAAGAGAGGGTGGGAGAGATGGAGGGGGAGGGAGGGGGGGCAAAGAGAGATCAAGTGAAGAGAACAGAGTGAGAGTGAGACAGATTTGTGTTTGTGTGTGAGTGTGTATTGAGGGCACAAATCTAAGACAGGAAATGGGAGCATTGAGAGCACTTTCTACTCCCTTCAGCTCCTCACATAGCTGAAAGATCTGAAGCCCTGAGCTGGGTGGCACAAACACACAAACACAAATAAACTGCCGTCTTGAGAACGAGTCTTCCTTCCCCTTCATCAGTCCGTGGTGTTCAATCAGCCGCTGCTGAAGCTCTGGCTCAATGTGCGGTGTAAACGGGGCTCGCTTTCAAACACTGGAACACAAGAATAATTTATTCCATGTAGGGGAAAAGGCAAACTAATGAAAACACACCTCTTAATCTCTATATTGGTTCATTAATATGCATGAGACATAATCTCTCTCTCCATCACACACACGCGCAGGCACACACACACACACACAAAAACATAACACATGAACTCATTTATATCCTCACTCATGTTTTAAAAAAACAAAAACATGCCAGTCACCAGTCCACATTGTGTCATTCGTCTTGTTTTGACTTTCTCAGGTTTGAACATTTGTCCCACTTTGACATTTAGTTCATCCAGTAAAAACTCAGCTCCAGTTTCCCTGTTGGCTATTGGCTCGGGAAAAACTCCTCCATCCAACCATCACTTGAGTCCAGCTCGGCCCCTGAGCCATCGCCCAACCCGAAGGCTCCTCCGCCTGAGGGCCCGCCCCCATATCCATAGGATGACATGTCCTGATTGGCTGTCCTCTGGTAGCCCTGCGGCTGACCCCCGACCCCTACTCCCCCTGGTCCGTAAGGTCCGCCTCCTCCGCCCCCTGCTCCTATACCTGGCCCTCCAGGGCCCGGCCCAAAACCACTCATCCCAGTCATCCCCTGGCTCATCACCCCCTGGTTCATCCCCTGGCTCATGACCATAGGGCGGGGCTGGTTGGTCCTGGGCTGACCGCCCATGTGAGGCCCGATCATTGGGCCACCCATACCCGCTGCTGGGTTGCCCACCCTGGGGTCCATCCCCTGGCTCATCCCCTGGCCCTGGAAGTGTTGCTTGGCCATGCGAGGGGGCTGACCTGGCTGCATCCCATAACCCTGTGCGGTGAACCCCACCATGTCCCCTCCCCCTCCTGTAGTCCTTCCAACACCTCCTCCCATGGCCTGCAGACTCTGTCCTTGCTGCTGCGGCCAACCACCTGCTGCCATTCCGGCACCGCCTCCTCCAGCTCCCAGCATGCTTTGCAGTCTCTGTGCCTGGGCTTTGGCATTAGGTGGGCCTTTGAGGGGTTGCTGGGTCATGGAGTTCATCAATATGCCCTGTCCTCCATACCCTGCAGCTCCACCGCCTCCAGGGCCCCCGGGCATACCTCCGACCCCAGGCCCTGCACCTGCCTGCCGGGGTGGCCCTCCGGCTGGGTTGTGCTGTGGTGGAAGACCCATGGAGGCTGGAACGCTTTGGCTCTGGTGCTGCTGCTGGTGGATCATCTGGCTCATGGAGGGGTTGAGCCCATACAGGGAACCCTGGTTGGACCCCTGGCTGCTGTACGGTAGTCCCATGTCAGACTGGGGTCCCACAGAGCCCCCCTGGCCCTGGACAGAACTCATCTGGACCATCTGCTGCTGGTTCTGTTGCTGCTGTTGTAGAAGACGTGTGGCGCGGATGTTCTGCAGAGCCTGGCTCCTGGATGCCAGATCTTGAGGAGGACCTGGGAGCAAAGAACCAGAGCAATAAGAACGAGGGAACAGCGATGATTTGGGACTCGGGGAGAAAATAAACAGATGGGGAGAAAGAAACCTTCACGGGATAGGTGTGAGAGAGCTCTGTACGTTGTACAACAGATCCACGTTTACCCCCTAATTGCACATAAGGCAGATGCAATAAGTGCAGACAGAAAGCTTTATGTTCTGCGGCAACCTGTTAATCTTTGGGAACTAAAGCTTCCATCCTCGTTTAGTCCAAATTGTACCATGCCAAACGACAACCCTCGCACACAAACACTGCACATCCCCTTTCCCATTTAGATGCTCGGTAGCAGCAGAGCTGAGGAGGTCTGCTAGCGTGGAAATGGTTCTAAATCCTCTAATAAACCCACTTCTGACATCATTCCGCTAATCCCTCACCTCACAGCTCGGGTTGCAACTGTAGCAGAATGAAAAGGATCACACACTCTAAACTGTTTAAGTAAGTGTGGAGGGAGCAGAGTGGGAGGTAATGTGCTACCGCAAAACAGCCACATCAATTGCGCATATCTCTTTGAATAAACAGAAATATATATTGGTGGATGATTTGGGGATTGCAGGTGATGCTGGTTGTCACCTTTATTGAAACATAGAGGGGGAGGGGACAGTGTATTTGTGTCATGCTGAAGACCCTTATGCCATGAAGACTTTAAGTCTGGCTTTGATGTCTATAAATTACTTTTGACTTCACTCACATCCTCTCTCCCTTCAGTTTCTGTATTGCTCTTCTCACTTACCTGTCACTCACTTCCTTTTTCTCCATCTTCCCTGCACCTCCTTATACCAACCAGATCATCTACCTATTCCTCCTGTTGCCACTCCCCCCCCTCCACTGCCCCCCCTTCTCTCCCACTTCCCTACGCTCATCCATCTCTCTGACTTCACCGGAACTCTGGGGGATCCAGGACAGACAAGTTGCCGTGGTAACAGGCAGAGCAGGAAAATTCTCTCTTTCTTTCTCTTTTTTTTGGGAGAATGAGAAAGAGGGAGAGAGAAGAGAGGGGGGGCAGGGTGTTGGTGGGAGAGAGAGAGAGACTGAGGAGCAACTGAGCTCAAACTGATATCGCCGACAGAGACAAACCAAGAGGATAAGCTTTGATTCCGGGTGGTGATCAGTCAGGGGAGCTGTTTGCTTGTATGTTCTGTGTGTTTGTGTGTTAGGTTTAGGTCTCTGAATATGGGAGGGAGCGAACTGTAAAATATTGACAGCTTACAATGTATGGCATACTTACCAGACAGACAGCAATATGGATTTAATTACAGTCAGAGGAAGAAAAATCATTAATTTTGTTATAACCATCTGGTGCACGAAGATGTCTGATTTAGAAAATCTGCTTCTTATGTAGTCATCAATGAGACTGAAATCACATCCTGCTGTGTTGTTATTATTGTGTATAGTTGCATAGACGAATGTGTGTGATGGCACATGTTGGTATCTCACCTTGATACTGATTGACCTGGGGGTAGGGATTCCTCTGACCCTGGCCCATCTGTCTTGGGAGATGCTGCTGCTGCTGGAGCTACAAACAGAAATACACAGATATTGTTAGAGTGGAGGTCTTGTATGCACTGCATGCCCTAATGCTTATTTCATAAATAAAGGTTTACTATCACTACGGGTTGAGGGCAAGAACAGTCCCACAGATCCAGGTGAATTAATCATTGCTACAAAATGAACAATAACAAGGATATTGGTATATATTGAGAAATCCAAACATCTGGAATACTGTTGAAGTAAATGTCTTTGCATTGCTTAATCTAATATAATACGTAATGAAGGACAGTGTGAGGAGTCATAAATGGAGTCATAAATGTTAACGTTACAAGAGAGAATCTCATTGCACCTGTAAGCTGTAAGTGTAAGTGTACAGATGTACAATAAGACATATGTTGGATGTAGCAGATGTTTGGAGAAGTAGCTGAACAGTAAAACAGATGTTTTACGTAGTAGATGTTGCACAGATGTTGGATGTAGCAGATGTTTGGAGAAGTAGCTGAACAGTAACACAGATGTTTGATGTAGTAGATGTTGCACAGATGTTTGATGAACCAGATGTTTGGTGTAGTAGTTTAACAGTAAGACAGATGTTTGATGTAGCAGATGAGTGGTGAAGTTAATGTGTAGTAAGACAGATGTTTGATGTAGTAGAGGTACAATAAGATAGATGTTTAGTGTCATAGATGTTGCACAGATGTTTGATGAAGAGGATGTTTCGTGTAGTAGATGTACAATAAGATAGACAGAGTAGCAGAAGCACATTAAGACAGATGTTTGGTGTAGTAGAAGTTGTGCATATGTTTAGTGTAGTAGAAGTTGTGCAGATGTGTAGTGGTGGCTTAGTAGAGGTATAGTAATACAGATGTTTGGTGTGGTAGATGCACAGTAAGACATATGTATGCTGTATTAGAGGTACATTAAGACAGATGTTTGGTGTAGTACGGGTACAATAACAGATGTTTGGTGTGGTAGAGGTACTGTAAGACAGATGTTTGGTGTGGTAGATGTGGTGCAGATGCATGGTGTAGTGATTGCTGCACAGATGCTTGGTGGAGTAGATAATGTGCAGATGTTTGATGTAGTTGATGCATTGTTAAACAGATGTTTGGTTTGCCAGATGTAACAGATGTAGCAGTTTTGATACCAAAACCGTGTTTGCATGACAAAGTGCAAGCATCAAAAATGCAGAAACTTGGGAGGTTTTTAGCATTAATGAGCTCTCAATGCACCTATTGCACAGGTGTTTGAAGCACTTCCTGGGTGTGTGAGCCTGGACCGCTGAAGGTGTTGCTCATTAAAGTGGAGCTACGATATCAGGTTAACCACATACACTAAACCCCAGCAGGACACCTTTCTCTCAGGCACCTGCGCTTGTATGTCTGTGTATGTTTTCGCATATCAAATTAAAACCAGCATGGTGGGTGGTGACTTCAGAGTTCAGAACTCTTTAACACTTGATTCCCTCACAGAGAGAGAAATAAAAAGAAAACACCATATTATCACAGCAGGCGGCATGTGGTGAAACGCGCAAGCACATCAACACACGCATATACACACACACGCACGAACGAACACACACACACACACGCACACGCACACACTCAAACACAGCAGAGATGAAAAGGAAATAGTGAAGAGGAGGCTGTTTGAGGGTAATTATACATGCAACCAGACAACAGTAAGGAAGAGGAGGGATGAGCTGCTCTTTTTAGAGCTGCAGACAAATAAATGGGGATGTAGGAACAAACAATGCGCAGGCACAAATTATGACTCCACATATGATGGATGAATCACACATGCCTCCCTGCGGATGAATCATCATGCAAACACACTAACATCATGACATGATTCAAATCTCACCTGCTCGGCCAGGAGTTGCTGCTGCTGCTGCCTCTGTTCTCTGAAGAGCTGCTGCTTTTGCTGCTCCATCATGTGCATCTGCACCCTCTTCTCCTGCTCCATCGCCATCATCTGTTTCATCATGGCTGCCTGCTGCTGGTTACCTGCGTAGCCCGGTGGTGGACCTGAACCTTGGTTAGGCCCCACCCCCGACGCCACGCCGCCTGCAGGGTGCGGAGGCGGGATAGCACCTGGCGGTCGTGAGATTCCCACAACACCTTGTTCCTGAACAGGGAGAGAGAGAAGGAGGAGACTGGTCAGATGGATGGTGGAGCAGTCAAATGGTCGGCAAGACGAAGCAATAAGTTTGACAGCGGGAGCTAAGCTCATTTGCTCCCTGCCGAATGTTCAGAGAGAAGAATGATGGCAGCCAACAACTGGCTACTTTAGCTTAAGACAATGAATAGAAACCACACCTGTCTTGGTGGGCCATCAAGTGCTTACAGTCAAGAAACATTATTGCACAAACTGTAGATTTTCCATTTATACATCTGATCAGATAAATAAATTAATTCTATGTGAAGACGGGCGGCTCCTGGAGGGGGCATCATGTTTGTAGACATGAGTGGGGTTGGTTTTCTTGCCCAACTCTCAGCAAGAAAGCGAAACCCATTTCCCAAATTGATTCATGTTTTGAACTCAATTTCAATTACACAAAGGTGTGCAAAACTAAAACATTCAACCAAAGAAGCCATTTCATGATCTTGATGACAGCCATTCCGACCTCTACCTCAGCGCCGACACTGTCGGCACTGTCCACCGTGTAACATCAAACATATTCATATTCAACGTGGCGCTGACACAGTGACACAGAAGTGAGTTTTAGAACACCGGAAGCAGCCTTTGTGTTCACAATACAGCACAAAAAGCCACAGTTCAGGTATCTGTAAATGAGAAGATAAAGACAAGACGGTCTCCAGATTTGGCTCGTCGGCCAACCCGAGCCCTCCCAAAGGAGCACTGGTCGGTCCGTGCTGCATACATTATCACCTCATTAGCATATAAAGAGCACTTCCTTCTCCACTCAGCCGTATGCTAATCTCTAATACCATAAAATAGCCTACTCTAGCCAATGGGAGGGGAGCATTTATAAATCTATTAAAGGTTAGACAGCTGAATGAGCATGGACATTGTTTAGGTCACCTGGCGCCAATAGTGGGAGGGGCTTCGGCTAAGCAGAAGGGACACAATCTCACACCCCGGCGGTGAAATGTGCAAACATGCGGCCGCCCGCGGTCATGCCGAGGAAGGGGCTTGTGCGACTGACACACATTTAACTGCAGGGCAAGAATAAAACGGCAAAAGCAGGATTACAGCAGTGGGAGCGGCGGCGACTGGAGCCCGTGACACACCACCATGCTCAATATGTTTTGAGAGAGTCAAAGCCTCATAATCCGTATTGAGGCGGCGCTCTCCTTAAAAAGGAGTTTAGCAGAGATAAACCTAGTATATTAGAGCACAAAAGGACTCTGCAGAGAAAACAGAATTGTCTGGTTAAGACCAGCCTCAGCAGACAGACACAGCAGACTGATCGATGCTCACAGCGATGCGCCTCGTCTCCGGCTGGCAGGCTGTTGCCGGATGGCAGCGGGGCAATCAGACAGCGCGGAAGAGGAGCGGCGACGGCGAGGAGAGGCGTAGTGTCAGGAAATGACCAATGGGTGGCAGTGGTGATCTTTAAGCATCTGTGCGTGTGAGTGTGTGGCATGTGTGTGTGTCTGAGTCTCACTGGCCTCCTCTCAGCAGATGGCTCAATCATGACGGTTCTGATCTACGATCTCTCTCCCTCTCCCTACCTCTTTTCTTCGCTTCTCTCAAAACACCCCACCATCACACTCCTCGCTCCACTCTTTCTCTCGTTTAAACGCTCTCTCACTCTCTCCAAAGACGCGAGTGTCCATGCAATTGTAAAGGGAAAAGGGGAGTGACGGATTAAATAGAGAAAAGAGAGACGGGAATCAAGGAATGAAAGACTTTTGAGGATGTGTGTGTGTGTGTGTGTGTGTGTGTGTGTGTGTGCTGCAGGGTAGAAGTGGTAGCAGCTGAGGAAATGAGGGGAAAACGCACTGTGTAAAAACACGGTACATGCTGAAATATTCACATGCGAGGCAGACGAGGGAAGAGATGAAAAAGAGCAAATGAATTTACAGTTGCGCATCAGTCTCAGTGCTCAGCCCTCTGCTGGAGTGTTGCTAATATACAGTTAATTGAATGTTGTGCCAATAAAGCTTATTGAGGAGTATGCGGCTTCTTTTTTTGTAAGAAATGAAAGGAAGGGGGGGGGGGGGG
>CAESWR010000249.1:603795-625940 GCA_903171835.1 Mullus surmuletus | reverse complement strand
ATATATATATATATACATCTATATATATAATATAGAAATACACAGGTAGTCCGGACGATCAAAGCACAGATAAGACTGACTACTTCTTCTATTTTGAAGAGGAGTTTTGCAAAATCGTGGAGCGTCGAACCCAACATGTGCGAGGCCTGTTACTCCTGCAGACTGACCTGCGGTGTGAAGCTGTGGCTCCTTTGCACTAATTGGACACTTCCTGTTGGTAGAGAAGCGCGGCGAACCGTCAAATCCTTGTAGAACTAAGTCAACTGGACTGTTTTCTCTTCTTTACAATGGCTACACTTACATGCAGTCAATAAAGCTTTTGTAACCGGAATGGAATATTAGCAATAACCCTGTTGCACACGGCCATGTAAACACCAATAGACCATTTAAAGAACTGGGATATGCTTACATTCTGGCTTTTGGAAACCTGAATATTACCCCCGGGTTACTCGGTACTGAATATTTGGTCATGTTTCCGGCTATCGGGATATCCGCATCAAAAGTAACAAGAATTTGTGTTCTACGCAGTTCTATTCTCAAGGAATCTTCGTCTTTCGAGTACAGGAACTACTTGTAAACATAGCCAAATGCAAGACTAACACCACGCCACACTTTTGGAGTGAAGAAGAAACCAATCGCTTCGTAAGTGTGATAAAAGACATAACCATCACAGCATTTGTAGACGGTAGAACGTACCAGGATAACAAGATCCAGGATAAGGTGAGCGTAAAGTTACGCGAACAAAGATTTGTATGAACACCAGACTAGATCAAGCACTGCTGGGGGATGCTGAAAAAGGCGTACCCATCTACCTCCTAGTTTCAATATAAGGGACGAGATTTTGGGGCAAAGACCCATTACTACTGCCCAAAACAGCAGGGTTGATGTTGTCGAGACGATCTCTGTGCGTCGCTGGTTTGATCCGGATATCACAATTGATTACAATTACCATGTACACAGGAATAACCCTGTTTGCTCACGCATGGAAACAGGTTATTCCAATTCTTTCAGTTACTGGAATACGTACCTTAACCTTAAGTTGACCTGAACGTCCTGATCTGTATATCAACATCTGGATGAGAATCCTCATTGACATCTTTGATTGTTTTCAGAACCTTTGTCAAAGTTGCAGAGGGCTTGCATGGGGTGCCTGCTACACACACTGCAAAGACCTTTACAACCACGGGGAGGGTAGGGTTAGGGCACGTGTTGCTCCACTTTTTGGACGCTGCGCTGCACTCTTGTTTAATAGATCGTGATTCAGACTCGGACCTTAGTTCATTACGATAAACACAACGTTTTTGAGGGTTAACTGTTTTGCAGCCCCTGCATGAAGGTAATAAGATTTCAAAGATATCCTGTGCAAACATCCAGTGCCCCTGCTGGTGCTTTTCCATGAAAAGGTAAAGATTCTAAGAACAATCGATCGACCACATTATTCAAGCGTCAGTATTCCAGCCCAATGAGTGTGTGAGACTGCTTGGTGTGCAAGTGTACGGAGGCATCGGATGCAAAGCCCACATTAAGTTGGCGCAGACTAGAGGGAGCGAGTGCGAGACATGTAAAATGTAAGAGGGTTGCAAGCTCATTTGCAGTTCCAGCAGTTTCACTCCGGCGGCGAGTTGCGCCACGTGCCAGGAGCGTGGCGCTCCACAAAGCATTAGTTTACCAATCACATACACACGCTGCGCTTAATGGTTACCGGTGGATCCGAGCACGGGCGGAGGGGGGGGGCGAAATGAAAGAGAGGGGTTAAGTCGCTGAGTATGGTGGGATTTAGACCTCAAACAGTTGGAGGAAGAGAGCAGCAAGAGAGAGGGAGGGGCGGGGGTGGGTGGGTTGCAAAGAAAAAAAAAAGAGGAAAAAAAACTGCGGTGAATGACTCACTGAGCATGTAAGTGTTTAACTGTAGCGCTGTGTTAGTCTACAGGGACAAATGCTGAAGCTAATGCTACCGAAGCTAACGCAGTGTCTCGCGATTCTGCTCTCCGCCTTCCTGCGCCTCCGCAGCCGGAGGAAGAGGAGAGCGTGCTGTCAAAGGAAGAAGGGATATCCCTGCATCTCAGTTCTCCTCCTTCTGCCTCCGACTTTGCATCCTTCCCTCCTTTGGCGAGTGGACGCTTCCCTAAACAGATGAGATATCCCGGATTATCGAACCGTTGTATTGATAAGCTCTGCTTTTCACCACGTGTGCGTGTTTGTCCTGAGAGACCAATGTTATGCCTCCAGTTTCTGCTGCAGAGAAATCAATGACAACACAACTATTTCACCTTAGAAAGCCGATGATGGCAGGATTAGCGGTACAAGAATGTGTCAGTGTCCACTGGTGTTGATTTTACGGGTGTTTATGCAAGCTTGTTAGTGAGCGTATCTGCTAATCCTTGCTAGCGCCATTGTCTCTCAAAGCTGGAGGTGACCATTAGCAATGGTTAATGGTGGACCAAGGTGGGCTAATGTGTCAGGTCCTCTCAGAGACTAAAGGACCATTTGTGCTGTGGCTGCTGAAATTGATTGGGGGTGGGCGAACGCGGCATATTGTAGCGTCGTTAGCCTTGCTCATTGACCATATGGAGATCAATACCTGGAGCGGCCTGAGGACGGTCAGAAAGCCCCCCTCCCACACACACACACACACACACACAAACACACATAGTAAAGCTTGTATGTTTCCACACGCATGTATAGGAGTCGAGCACGCAGACTCTCCACTATAGGGAAAACACGAATGGAGAGAAATGCGCACGCTCACCTCTGCAAACAGCCTGTGGTCTAAATAACGTTAATGATTTGACCATTAAGAGTGTGGCATGAATCAGTGGTAATGGCTTCTAGAGAGGGATCGTATTGATAAATTGTTGAGCATGTACAAGCGCATGCACATGTGCATACACACACACACACTCACAAACACGCGCACAAACTAAACGGCTCGAAAAATAAAATCAGAGGGGGGCGGAAATCCTCAATGTGTCTGGCGGTTGCACATCTGCCTGCAATATGATGGAGGAGGCAAAGACATCAAAGTCAGTCTGCCATGACGCTCCTATGTTCCGGGTTCACATATTGCAAACGCAGGGCGAATATTTTATCATTCATCTTTAATTTCTTACCGGGCTTTCAGACGGCTGCTGTGCTCACAGAGTGTGTATCAGGTTTTGTTGGGAGAATTGAATATCATCCATTATGTGGATTTGCAGAGCGAAAGCGATTTTAGACTTTCAGACACCAAAACGATGCCAGTTGAACTACGACACAATCTTACAACTCAGTGATTTTAGCCCTTGTCTCTGGAATCATGAAGTGAAGCTCAAGTTTGAAGATGATCGGTCTGCAATGGTGGTCCTGTGCAAAGCCCCCCCCCACATGTAAAAAGTAATGCGGCAAAAAGCTCACTGAAATGATTGTGCTTCACACTCAGAGAGTCTGTTTGTCTTTTAAAATAAAGATCTTTGTCATGAAGGGGTCAAGCAATGTAGGCCTGATACACACAATTACTACGTTTACATGCAGTCAATATTCTGGTTAAGGTACATATACTGGTTACGGAAACATTCGGAATAACCTGCTGGAATAACCTGAAATGTTTCTGTATACATGGTCATTGTAATCACTTGGGATATCCCAATCAAACCAGCATCGTACGGAGAATGATTCAACTTTACACTCACCTTTTTGTGGATTTGGCTATCCCATTACTTTTTACCATCTAATGTACAAATGCCATGATGTAAGTGTCTTTCATCACACTTATGAAGTGATTGGTTTCCTCATCACTATAAAAGTGTGGCGTGGTGTTCTTCTTGCATTTGGCCATGTTTACAAGTAGTTACTGTACTCAGAAGACCAAGATTCTTTGCCAATAGAACATGCGCACGAAACAATTTCATGTTCTTTTTGATGGGGATATCCCGATAGGCGTATACATGATCAAATATTTTAGTTAGAAAAGGAGTAACCCAAGGGTAATATTCCGGTTATGTGTTATTGGTGTTTACATGGCCGTGTGCGATGATTATTGCTAATATTCCGGTTAGAAAAGGCTTATTGACTGCTTGTAAACAAAGCCAGATTTTTTTTAAAAAGCAAACCCTCTAAAGACAAAATTTCAAAATGTCGCTCTCTGTTACTATGGGGGCAATGAACTGTCTAAAAACGATGATCTGTGGATATATTGACCTTCAACCAGACTCGATTCAGCTGCTGTGGTTATGGAAACGTCAGGAGTTGGGAAGAAATCACGTGACCCCCCGCACACACACACACACACACACACACACACACACGCTGCAAGGTCAGTACCCCCGGCCAGCGTCCCGACACAGGAGTCGGCAGGATGGAGAGAAGTGGAGGGTGAGAGTTTAGGGCCGGCACTCCCAGGTGAGTCTTAAGACACGACGCTGGCTATTTCAGTCTCATCTGCAAAGAGTGAGGAAAGGAGGAACGAGAGAGGAGTGGGAGGGGAGCAGAGGGAAGAACGGAAACTAAGGCTCTAAATTTAGCCTGATGCGACATTCCACAGAAGAATAATACTGTTTCCTCCTGCTGCCGCTGCTGGATGGGGACAGAGGCAGAGGTGGGGAGCAAAACCATGATCATACCAGACTTTTCATGGGCCCTAAACCGCAAGAAGAAAACTGCTCGACTCGAGACAAGTGGCGACCAGAGGAAGGTTCCCCGCGACCTCCAAGGGAACGGAGCTACAGTGTGAAAAGTTTCCATTTATCGACTAGCTAGTGGAACTTTTCAAAGTACACATGGAATCTATCATGTGATTCGCTGCTTGTCCTCATATTCCTGACCTTCTGGATAGGGGGGGGGGGTCGGGAAGAGGAGGAATGTTGTCAGAGAGAGGGAGTGGAGTAAATGGAAATAAAGAACGGTGAGAGAAACATGAGAGCGAGATGACCAAAAAGAGCATGGGGAGGAAAAATCTCTATACTGCATGCTAACACGAGTAAAAACACACATGTAACTGATGAGCTGCGACAGTGAGTCCGCTGATGTGTGTGGGCACGAGTGTGCGATCATGTGTTACCTTGTGGTTATTTTTAATGAGGAATTACACATGTGGCTGAAGGACGACAGTTAGCGTGTAGAATTTTGCCATAAGTGGTCTATTTACAGTGATTATCATGTATGTGCATGTCGGCGGAAATAAATAAACAATTATTTTATTCATTTTCTTATGCTTTGCAAGAGAAAGGCCCCAAATGACTTGTTTAGTGTGACAAGTGCCTGAAAAAAACTGAGCATTTTTGTCTGTTGCTGTAGCCGGATCCCAATGTAACTGCGGAGAGACGTCGCTGGGACAGAGGTCAACGGGACCGGAAACGTGAGTGGTCGGGTGATCCGTACAATCGTAAAGCATGCAAGATATCTGGAGGTAAAACCAAGACCAAAGCCTGGGCAAACTTCCCCTTATGGTCCTTGAAATGTGTGTTTCAACACAACCAGGGACAAGGTCAGAGGGGGAGGTGCTCTGTTAAGTGTTATGGTGGTCGACAGCCGCTCACCTTCATTTTCAGGGATTGATAACACTCGTGTGTGTGTGTGTGTGTGTGTGTGTGTGTGTGTGTGCTACGTATGGAGCTGCAGCCGGGGGGGCGGTTACCTTCAACTTGGCAAACAATGCACGAGTCGCCGAGTACTGACTTGTTTGCTTCGTCCAGATGCAAACAGAAACATAAAAACCACAGAGACATACTCTTTTATTTTTGAAAGTTTTACACGTAACGTTTCTATATTTTGCGCAGATTAAATAAATGAGATTCACCTTATTAATTACAGGGTTTAGAGACCTTGAGTGGCAGGTTATTTTCCTCACTGCCAGCCACTTCCTGCCTTTATCTAAGACAACACTGAGCTTATCGTCCCCTGGCTTCAGCATAGTGTTGCTTATTGGGCTTGCAATTTCACTTTTGGGCGATCAGTGATGGGCCAGATTTGAAAAATGCCTCTTCATCCAGGGATCAGTTTAGTGATGCTGTTGCCTGCAGATCTCCAAAATTAAGGGATGGGCGTCATCTACTTCCTGCCAAATCACAAGGATCTTCATTGGGTCAAACTGATTTATTGTTTAGGAGCTGGATCGCCAACCCACCTCAGTCAAGGGAGCGAGCGAGGTGGGTGTGGGTGGGTAAACGGGACGACAGCGATGAGAGAGAGAGAGGCAGTAAAAGCGAGCTGGAGAATACGGGAAGGGGAGGGCAAGTTTGTGCAATTTCAGCAAGAACTGTTTGTGCCGTTCCAGACGAGGGTGACATGGTAAGGCAGACATTAACAAACGATCAGCACCGCCAGAACATCACGATCAAGCTGGGGCTCAATTAAAGTAATTTCTCAACTCACTCGGGGAATGTTCCAAATCAAAATCTCCTAAATTGCACTGGGAGCCATGATTGAGAAAAACAACTACAACAAAAAAACCTGCTCAAGGTAGTCGGTGAATTAGTGACCTCTTGTTAGATGGAGGCAAACAACCACACCCCTGCTATCTCCTCTGTGGCGTCGAGAATGATGGCACGGGCCACCTACGCAGAGGCCGGAGAGAGATTTACCTCCTTATCAATTGCACCAGACTGCCTGTCAGAGGAAAGCGAGACAGAGAGAAGGATGGATGAAAAATGGAAACACTGACGAGATGGAGGGCTGCGACAGGCAAGGTTGCGTTACTGTGGAGATTTTATGGGGACACGACATCCAAGGCGAATGTTGTGACTATCTTACACAGACGCGCTGGTCAAGGTCTCGAGTTCAGAGGAGACGACGACTACAAAAAAAAGGACAAGGGACGGGGCGGGACGGAAGAGTGATAGATGGAAAATGAGACGGTCTTTGCTACGGCGGCAACGGAGAAAGTGGAGAGCTTGGTGTGTGTGCCGCTGCAGCCCCCTCTGCCAGATTACAGAGTGACGTAGTGTTATCATTTCTCTGATAGGAGCTCTGCCACAAGAGGAGGAAGAGGAGGAGGGAGGGAGGGGAGAGAGCGAGAGGACACAGAGGGGGAGGGGTGATGAGTCTCATTGCTGGAAAAATGGTCTGATAGCCAAGAAAAAGGGAGGGAGGGAAAGAGGCAGGGGAAAGCAAAAGTGAGGCAGAGAGCGCAGAGATAGAGACATAGTGCCACACAAAGGAGCAGAGCAGACACAAAGAAAGGGAGGCGAGCGGAGAGAAAAAGAGGGCAAGGGAGCGAGAGAGCAGGGGGGAGAGGAGGGAAGAGGGGGGAAATATAGGCGGGCAGCTTGAAAAGAGAGAGTTCTTTGTGCGCAAGATCAGAGAGCGCAAAAGCAAGGCGAAAAAGTTAAAAAATGGGCAAGAGAGGGAGGGGAGAAAGGCAGAAAAAGAGAAATGCACGGGTGGCAGAGATGACAAGATGAAAGTTGGAAAAGGGAAAGAAAGGGGAAAAGAAAGAAAGACAGAACGCAACTGAAGAAAGAAGGCAGGCAAGGAAGAAAGGGAGAAAGAGAGAAAGAAAGGAAGAGTGTGTGTGTGCGTCCACATGGCAGCGGCAAGCAACATTTACAAAGAGGCAGCTGTTCCATTAGCTACTGCCATTGTGTCTAATTACATCCCGGTCTCCTAAGACACACACACACACACACACACAGACTAACACACAGACTAACACACACACACACACACACAGCATATGTGCATATAAACACACAATTGCTGTTTCTCCAGCCAACCAAAAAATCCCTACCATGCACGCTAACAAGGAAAGGAACTTGAAGCGACAGAGCCACAGTGTGTGTGTGCGTGCGGGTACGCGTATGTGTGAGAGCGTGCGCGCGCGCGTGTGTTTGAGAGCGTGCGCGTGTGTGTTAATCACAGTGTCATGAACACTCCCTTACAACCCCACCCCCCTCAACACTAGAATACGAGGCAGAGAAATGACACTTAAGATCCACGAGTGTCTGCGTGAGTGTTAGCCAGCGTCTCTCTCTCTCTCTCTCTCACACACACACACACACACACACACGCACACACACGCGCGCACACATGCATGCACATACACACAGAAACACACACACCTCCCCCAGCCTTTGAGGAGAGGAGGATCTGAGGCTTTGTGAAATACCAAACATACCAGAGAAGCCACATGAGAGAGAAAAAGGCAGCTTTTGAGGAGCCTCAAAAGACACACAAACGCACGCGCACACACAGACACACACACTCTGAAACGAAGGGCCCGCAGTTGTTAGAGGAACAGGCTTTTTCCACACACAAACACACATGCATGCTAAGTTAACATGATGGAAAGACAGATAGACAAATGCGCGTTCGGGCAAACATACGGAAACACACATGCAGACACACACAGACAAACACACAGACACAGACACGCACACGCACGCACACACACACACACACACACACACACACACACATTCAGACTTCAACCCTAATCAGCTCAGTGGTGTAGCATTTGGATAAGAAGCACTCCTAAGTCTCCTTGACAATGGTGAGACAGGAGAGCTTACATTGTATTAAACCAGGCAAACCATACACAAGCATCCTTCAAGCTAAGCGCCGCTGCAAACCTGCTGTCTGAGTTACACGCCGGCGCAAACACACACACAGCACCTAAGACCCACAGAGGCTCTGTGTGCTAATAACACAAAAGTTGGCAGAGCACTGCGGGTAAAAAAAACACCACGGAGAAAAGTGAGTACAGGTGTGAGGTGGTTCATATTTGGGGGTTTTTTCTTCACTTGGGGGCGAGACATGTTGCACTGGAGCTGGCTCGCCGGTCAGTTTGAGAAAGCAGAGGGCTCCAGCTAGTTCCCAACATCTGCCAGGAGCATCCGACGAGCGTCAAAGCACCCACGCTCGGCTTTCTGCGTAAGATCACACACCAGCCGCGTCCTGACTCAGGATGAGCCACATCGACTCAGATCCACTACCGTCCTATTTCCCGGTGATGTCGGCCCTGCAAAAAACCTGACCGTTTCCCTCACAAATCTTTTGCTTGGCTGAGGGGGAGGAAACGCGGCAGTGCCAGGCTTGAAAATACAACAGCAGATTTCTTTGTTAACTGCGCTTCCTGTGTTGGATTGAAGTCGGATTTCGTGACTCTCCCTTTTCGTCTGGTGCCATGAATCCAGAGGAACGTGGAACTGCTCTGTGGAGCTCTTCCACGCTCGCTGAAAAAGCCCAAGCTGGTTCTGGACACAGAAGGTGCGGCAACGTGTCGTTGGATGTTTTGGAGGCTCGCCATGTTTGTCTTTTTAGTGTTCAATTTAACCCACATATATTCTTTGAGCTGGGCAAAAATTCTTCATTGTGTGGTGGCTTTTCTGAAACAAATCCAATGGAATATATCTTGATAAATCATTTTTGCACTTCTCTTCTCTAGGCTTGAGGTTTCCACATTGTGTAATTGTCAGCGATGTGCATATTTTGTGCATAAATCTGTGATTTATGTGGCAAGAATGCGGCATTTATTCAGTTTAGTTTGTTTATTTGTCCATTGGACATACAAAACATTAAGATTAGTAAAAAGTTAATACCTGTACAGGAGAGATGGAAGCCAAAGACTGAATGAAACACCTCCCAATGTGAAGTAAAATGTATCTACAAATCGAATAGAAGGAAATAAAAGAAAAAAGAAGAGGAAAAAAACCCATAAGTACAGATCCTTGTCTACAAATTTAGAAAGTAAAAAAGGAAATAAATTGGAATATATTGTGGACAAAATGTAGACTCATGCAATAGAGGTGTTGCATAGGCGTTTTGCTAGAGAATAACTTTTTCAATAGTTTTTTAAATAATGGCAGTGAAGATAACCGATGGCAACAATGCAGGTACATTATTATTGTTTCTCTGTATTTTAAGGTATATTGAGAGAGACACCTGACAATATTGTAAACAAAAGCCCTTAGAATGTCTTGTATGATGTGAACCAAAGTCTGAGGGAAAACTTAAAAAAAACTTTGGAAAGTAAACGGCAAATCATGAAAAAAATGTACATTCTTGTACGGAAAGACATTAAGAAACTATGCAACTTCTTTTTTTCTGGAGGGAAAATACAAGACATTTCAATGCATTTCCCAGTTATAGATGTGACCTGAGAACCGTCTCCCAGTGTGGCTCAATTCCCTTGGAATCGCTTTCCTGCTTGCCTCACGATACCACTTATTCATTCCACCTTTGTTGCAAATGAGTGTTGACGTCACACACGCTGCATTGTTTGGCAGCCAACATGGGGTCTGGCCGTATTTCAAACCAAAAGATGACACCAGTGCCACATGCGAGACTTGCATTATGAAATACTTCCAATCTGCAGACACATTCGTCCACACAGCATGATAATACATTGCAGGAATGTCATGCATTTGATTAGCAATGTAGTGTATCTCTAACCAAGCAGTGAAGCTAACATTAGTGCCTCATATGTTTTTAATGTGGAAGCTAACTCTGAACTCCTCCAGGTCCTGTCTTGGTGCCCCTAATGTTTGCGCCATTTTATTGTGTAAACCTGTTTTCACCGTCTATGCTGGATCGTCTCTTCAGAGATGAAGATATAAAGAGTCAATGCCAAGACACAGTTCGTGCTTTTTTCTCCCTAAAAGAGAGTCATCGAAAGGCAATATCAATAATTGAATTGGATACCAGAAAACCCAATTTTCCAGTGTATGTTTTCTGAGCAGTAGAATCTTGCTTTTTTGTAGAAGACCTGTGAAGCAAAAACTGGGGGTCTAATGGATGCTCAGTGTTCCCAGCATCCGAGAGTAATAATGTAAAACGTGGTAATCTTGGTCCTCACAAGCGACGACCATTTATTTATTAGCACACACTATGTTCGGGGAGGTGAGATCCGTCTAGAAGTGCTCTCCAGAGACGCCTGTGGAGATACATTCTAACGGCAGGTGTGGACCTGCACCCTAAGGGCTGTCCTCGTGTGTTGCATGCTAAACACACATCGGAAAAGGGTCAACTTAAGGATACGGCTATTTGCTTTAGATGGCTCGTGAGGCCAATTCACGAGGGTGCGCTCGGCAGCAAGTGGAGGTGTGCGCGATTTGACAATGGAGAGGCAAAAGCCGCCAGGAAATATTAGGAGACAGACAAAGACGGAGTGAGAGGAAAGACGAAGCAGGCAGGTCACCACATTGAGCTCATCCGCAAAAACAAGCGTTGTGCTCTCTCCCTCACACACACACACACATACACAGAGCCCAGGTTCCTCTCATCTTGCACTTAGCAGTGGAATGGGAGGAGTTTGCCTCATGAGTGACTGCATTACTGTTGCTCTGAGGGCACATTGTCCATTACAGCTCATTAGTTTCCTAAATCGCTATTCATTTTCAATGGGGCGCCCTGTGGTCTAATCCCACTGTGAGGAGGAAATAGGAGGCTATGCAGGAGGGAATGAGAGACATCGGTCATGTCATGGACAAAGGGGCCAACACTGTACTGACGTCAAAAAAGCAAGTACAACGTCTGACGTCCTCCCCCCCCCAAACACACACAGCCAACCTCTGCTAATGACAGGTATGAGCTTTGTGAAAGAGTCGCATACTCTCTCTCCACGTCACACATAGGCAGAGAGCATGTACACACACAAACACAGTCTTCATCCCTATTTCCATCCCCCACCTTGATTTATGAGCTCAACCTGGGAGATTGCTTTTCACAAGAGGGAGAAACATATACCAGCCTGGCGTTTTGAAAGAAAGACACACACACACACACACACACACACACACACACACACACACACACACACACACACACACACACACACACACACACACACACACACACACACACACACACACACACACACACACACACACACACACGTCATAAAGCCAGGACTGCCGTCCATGTCAAGGTGAAATGGAGTAGGAAAACAAATAGATGCGCTAGTAGCAAACCACTGGTCCATTGAGCAGTGACTCTGGAATATGTATCACACACATTTCACACACACACACACACAATCCAATTATTTGTTTCCCCCGATGCATCTCAGTTTTAGAGTCCACAAAAGGTAAACTCTTTTTCATTTAAGTTGTTTTTAAAATTATTTTTTAAAGCTTTATTTGTACATCTGAGATATCTTTGTTTTACGTGTGTGTGTGTGTGTTTTTTCCACAGACTGTTTATTTGATCACATTCAGTCTCTACAGGAATGTTGACAGAGATTTGAGTGAGTTTTGGAGTTGGAGTGAATACTGTGCAGTTTGACAGGTGGCTTATTAAGTTATCTCTCTTGTTCCCAAATATCGTTCATCATATTTGGAAGGGGGGGTGACAACAAAAAGAGAAAAAATAATAATTCTGCCCATTACAGTTTATAAATATGCACAAGGATATTTCGTCTTTTCCTCCCTTACTTATAATCAAAATGATGTTGATGTTGACTAGTGACAGAGGAAGATTGTTCCAAAGAGATGTATTTCACACAATATGGAGCAATGAAATGCCCAGCCTGTGCTTTTGCTGAGAAAGTCGAGGAATTGAGGAATTCCTGCACTGAACAGAAGCTTATTTATATTAGAATTGATATAATACTGCTGAATGGGTAAGAATGTATCTTAACCTGCTGCTTACAAACTGCACACATGAACAAAGCTGGTTCTCCTACTGTGTTGGTTAATGGCCCGTTCTCGTCGGTTGTCACAAGAAATACGAATGAAGCTGCTTTGTTTTCCAATACATTCAGGTTGCTGCCTCGGACACTTCAATAAATGGGACGTTAAATGACGTGCACTCAAATGCTCAATTTCATTGTCTCCATACCTTGTTGTGTTTATATCATCCGACCATGAGACACCGGGCCAGTGGTGGCTCTGGCCAGAATTTCTATTTTGGGTCTCCACATATAACCTTCCAACCTTGTCAAATGTAGGTATGTATATTTCTGTTGTGGCACAGTGTCCAAAAACTGGCCAAGAGAGACCCAAATGCCCTTGTGTGTGACGCAAAATAGCAGTCAGTCAGGAGCCCAGGTGTCAATCAGCTACTGAAGACTGATGGTTGCTCAGTCTCGCTTCTTTCGATGGAAGGCGTGTGTGTATGTGTGTGTCATCTGTCTGGAAAAAGGAAACACGTAACCTCAAATGCCCAAAATAGTACTGGAGATTATAGTATCAGCAGAATTTCTAGTCCAGGGTCATGCTCCACAGGGCTGAACGGTGGGGTTGTGGATTAACCTATATAACTGTAATGTAGATATTCAAATGCATTTCCAGAGCCACCCCTCTGTCAGCCAGACACCTGCATCTTGTAACCTTTCAAACAACACTAATCATTTAAATCAACATCAAATCACGTTGTAACAAAATTCCCACAATCAACTCAGATCCAACACTCTCATCACTTTAGACGTGATGTAATATGAAGGTCCCCCTAACCGTACACATGCCTCCCCATTCTGCCCATTGTTACCCGGCGCACACACACTTGATATTTAATAGGAAAGTCTGGCGTGTGATCCTAATTGCTGCTTTGCTTTGCTATGTGAGCAGTAATCCATTACCTTATCACATGCCGGCTGCTTTCACAGCAAACCGAGAACTTAACTGATTTGAAAAGAAGTACATTCTGCTTTGATAAAAGGTTCAGGCATAACAATAGATCAGCCCAGAGTCTTTAACACCCCCCTGCTCTCGCGTTCCGCTCAGGTAGGATCATTGTTTTATACAGAGCAACAGATCCCTGATCTGCTTCAGACTTTTCCTCAGCTGTTAGTTTAAGCACAGGTGGATTGTTTGGAACAGCTGCTGTCCGAGGTGCTGATCCTGGCTGGGACCACCAAAGATTTGGGGGGGGGGGGGGGCAACGTAAACATGCTGACGGGCAGGATTCCCACAGCAAACAGGGAGAGAATGCGATGCCGACTGCTGAGGGGTTTGCTGTCTTAAGTAGTGACATATTTTTAGTTAGTTTGGCAGTCCATCCTGCTTTTGCTTGTTGATACTGCAATTTCTGGGAAACATTGGGGTACTTTCCATACCACGCACTTGGTCCCCGTGCTGATATCGGACTCTGGTCCTGACACCAGTGTAGACTGATTTGCAAAAGTTGGGCAGAGAGATACCACTGCCAGGCAGACAAAGAGAGAGGATGCCTGAGAAACCATGTGAATTTACATCAGCATTATTGCTTGAAATAAGCTCACAATATGCTCATTGTCTAATCTTAAACATTCTGTATGTGAAGCCAATTCTATTTTTTTGGGATTCCTTCACACCAGGATTTGTTTAATTTTTCTCTGTATCCCACATAGCCATGCGGAATCACTGCATCGCCGCTTTCTATGATGCCATGGATGTGCAGTGTTCCAAAAGTAAGTTAACTCCTTTGTGCAGCCAATTAACACATCTTATGCTTTGTAAAAGGTGTTAATTGTCCGTCATCTTGTGTCCCACATTAAGGTGTAGAGTACACTGGATGCCCACGCGGTAACCATCCCTGTAAACACACAGGCAGGGGCACAAACACACATTAATGTGTATGGCTTTTGTTTACTGTACACACACGCACGTACATAGCGCAGTATATGCACTAACATTCTGCACAATATACAGACACGCACACATACACACACACACACACACACACACACACACACACACATAAAGCGTTGCTGTTGATGGTGCAGGTAAAGCTGTGCTTTCCCAAGCAGTTTGAACTTTGTGTGAGACTGGCAAACATCCCTGCGTGTAGGGTAAGCAGATTTTCTGCCTCCTTGCGCAAAAACTACAATAAGGGAAAGTGGGGATGCAGGAGGGAGGGAAGGAAGGAGAGAGATGGGAGAGAGAGGGCAGGAGGAGAAAGTGAGTGGTAAGGAGAATATGTTTTATTGCTTACCTTCAACAAAATGACGGCAGATGAGAGAAGAAGGTCAGAAAATACATACAAGGTGAGGAATCTTTCTCTGACCTGTCACTGTCTTCGGGATGGCCACAACACAAACTACATACTTTACAATTCTAACGGGACGTCTTAAATCATGAGGCCGGATATCGGCATCGAGTCAGAGCAGGAGACGTCTCACTTATCTCAGGATAGAAGTAGAAGCAGAATTTATAGCTGTTTAGCGAGTGAAGCGTGAAACATTTGTGTGCAGCTTTGGTGACTTTGGTTAAACAAGCCAGTAGATAGTTTAGAGTATACGTTTGAATGTGTCTGAAAGTGCATGAATCAATGACCAAATTACGGTAAAAAAAATATCGCTTATGATAGAAAAAAACGGGGTTTTCATGAAGAAATAAAGACATCGCAACCAGCTCATCATATCTACAAAAGGCAGAACTTAGGCAGAGTGTAGGAGAAGTGCTGATGAAGGTGCCGCCTTCTACAACGCTGACATATAGCCAGACACAAACATGCGACACAAACACCAAATTAAGCACTGCCCAGGCCAAAATAGCAGCTGCAACTACATTTAACACACACACACGAATACCCGGCAATTGGATTTCAGTGCCGCAAAGAGCAGCACAGACTGACACACACCGAGCATGCGAGACTGATGCTGGCTGCTGCCGAATTGAAAAACTGTGCTTAAAATGAATTATATTTGGTGAGCCAGGACCGTGTGTGTCTGCGTGGCAACCCCCCCTCCCCTCTTTTCTGAAGCAAAGGGTGTGTTTGGACGTCAGTGTCCCGGAATTATTGTGCCAGACTTTCCTGGTAAGGGTGTGTGCGCTTCGGGAAGCTTGAGAAATAATAAAATAATGATGAGAAAGGACAAGGAGATAAACACACCTCTGATACGAGGCATGTCGGACAAGGGTGTGGATGGAGTATGGAGTGGACCATCACCATCCCGATGAAGACTTTGCAGCCTTGCGCACCTGCATTAAAGTGTGCACATCTCTGCCAAACGATGCATTACCCTTACCACACTGCGGCAGAAAACATGCTCCAGCTTTAAGTCCTGTGCATTCTTTTCCTGTTTACTCGACACCGCTGCGGCTCTCTGCTCTGGTGAAATATGTGAACTCTGTGTGCGTGTGTGTGCTCAGCTATGTGTTTGTGTAAGACAATCAAAACAGTGGTCTTGGTCGTCGCACTGTTTGCCCATGACAGGCCCCGGGCTTCCTCCATCTCGCCATCTCTCTCTTGTTCGCCTCCTATTGTGGCGAATGAGAGAACAGGACCCCCGACAGGTGTCATGTGTACTGAGCCTGATAACGCTGCCCCCCCCCCCTCCACTGGGGCTGCCATGCCGGCTGATAGATGGACCCATCGTCCCTGCATGGAAAGAAGAAGTTTGTTGACCATCGACAAGAAAAGTTTTGAGCAAACTGGTGCAGATAACTGAGATTATAACCTAAATGGAAAGTTATTCAGAAAATCTTTATTTTCTGTAAGTTAATAGTCTCATTCCTCAACAACTCTTTGCAGAAAGCCTTGATCTGAAACAGCAGCAGGCAGGCATGGGTGGTACTCTCAAGCACTCATTCATGCCAGAGAATGCTGAGTGGTAATGGGAGAAGTTTGCCTCCAAGTCTGACAGAGTCGGCAAGTGGAGAGATTTAATAGTTTTGCTTTGAAGCTCTCCGTCACCACTAGGTTGGCTTTGGGGCGACTCAATTACTTGGTTAGGTTGATGTAACAAATCCACTGGGTTAGGACTGGGGATAGTTGATAGTTTAGTTTGAAACTCAACCTTGCTTGAGGAAGACTTGCTGGCAAAAGTCTGTTGAGAGAAGCTTCTCCCATGGGCATGGCCAACAGAGCTTTTGCTTAAAAACTTAAGTACCTGTAATCAACATCTCCCAATTGACCCTTAAATCCACGAACACACTGCAAAGATTCAGCTGAGTTCTAACCACAAAGTGGTTATTCTCAATTGGTTTTAGAAAAGTCCTGCCTGATGTTTTGTTGCTGGAAAGTCAGTCCAAGTGTAAGAACCAGCCCTGGCCCCAGTGAGCTGACTGTGATGTCAGACATTGCGGCCTGGAGTATTTGCAGTTTTCTTGTGACAGTCAACAGAAAGAAGTGTGATGCTGATGAGAGTGTGTTGGTTTTGCACAGGTAGTTGGATTGATCAGCAATCAGACTTCTGCTTGACTTGAAGTCAGGACACACACAGGCCTCATGCTCAGCTCAACAACTCACACCCAAGAGAATAATGAGTTTTCAAACAGTCGGACGCCTGAGAAGTCATTGCCTTTACCATTACACATAACACAGTTAAAATCACATCCTCATTAATTGCAGTCGCACCCACACTTTATATAATCTCTTTATCACCATGGAACGAAGCTCTAAGGTAGGACAGGTAGGTCTGTTCCTCAAGCTGGTGATGGTCAAAAACAGCAGGAGAGCAATGTTGTGACTTGAGATGATGACCTCGGTGATGAACTTTGGATGATGCGTTCATCTGGGGGTGAGCAGCTGATGAGATTCAGCAGCAAGCGAGAAAAACGTCTTTGTTTGACACTTAATCTTGTTTTCCTTCTCCATCACAACAGTGGCCAGTATTGATTTATCTACACCGGCATTATCTGCTGTATATGCTGATCTAACAGATGACTTTGTAATCACGCAGTGTGATGTATTTTCTCTCTTCGGTAGAAACATTCAGTAGGTGGTGCTCTTGTCTGCTCGGCCACTTTTATGAAGAGGAATACGTACTGAGAGAATACGGCGATACAGCAGCCCATGTCTGTCTCACACACACACACACACACACACACACACACACACACACACACACACACACACACACACACACACACACACACACACACACACACACACACACACACACACACACACACACACACACACACACAAAAGATCTCTTTCTCTATATGCGTGCAAATGTCGCAGATCATTACTCCAACCGAGCGAGCATGCTTCTTATTATCAGCGGCATCTGAAATCCTTGTGAATGCTGTGGCAAATAATCTGGTTTATAAAAATGACTTACACGAGTATTGCTGTGTGCTGCAGACCCAAATAATTAATCAAACTATACAAACTGTGCCCGAGTGTGTGTGAGAGGGAGCCATGGTGCGACTGGGAGAGAGGGAGTCTGGGAGAGAGGGAATTAGGAGACATGGGGGGAGAAAGAGAAGAGGGATGGAGAGAGGGCGCATTGCACAACCATCAATCACTTTCTCAGGGTTCAAGTTTATTTGGCTCCATTTTTCTTTGAAATACGCAGCACGCGGGAGAGGCAGAGGAGCCGGGGGATGAAGAGGAAGAAAGGAAGACGGAGGGAGAGGAAACAGCATGGAGGGGGAGGGCGAGTACCTGGGAGAGAGGGAATGAGGAAGGACGCAGTGAGATGGAGAAGAGCAAGCAGAGGAGTGAGGACATAAAGCAGAGAGGGAAAAGATGCGTGTGTCAATGTGTGTGGTGAGGCAAAGGGGGGAAAAGAGGAAATAAAGCTTTAAAAATACATCTGCATCTGCACATATGCACAAATGATATTGTATAAGTACAGGCACGCATGTGTGTGTATGGGTCTGTGTGTGTGTGTGTGTGTGTTCAAAGGCAAGCTACTGGTGCGACTAAGCCAACCTGGCTGTGCAAAACGGCGGAACACCACACACACACGCACAGACACACAAAGCCACTCCTCCTTGGTCGAGATTTTCTAGGCAGCTTTGCATGCCACACACCCTTTCTTGTTTCAGACACACGCACACACATTTGCATGTATCTTTGTCGCAACATGTTTCAGCCCAGAGAGGCCTGATAGGAGGCGTGCGTGTTTCCGTGTGTGCGCCTCTGTGTTGGCAGCCCTTCTCGGAGCTCTAATGAGAGACCAGAGTCCGCCTGTCTCCGTTTCCTCAATCAACGCTCCTGCTCTCCCTCTCATCTGCTGTCAATCCTCGTAACAATGTGGACGACTGTATGTAGGTTACTCTCACTTTCTCTGCCTTCCTCGTTTTCCTCTCCCTCGCGTAAGCTTCCAGGATCAATTTCCATCTCCTCGCCATTTACATTCCCTGCCCTGTAAATGCCGTTGCCCCATGTTCTCATTCAGCTGTTTTTCCACCGCTGCCCACTTCTCCATGCCATGTTGGCTCAACATATGAGTCACAGTTCCTCCTTGCCATTCAGCGATTATCATACAGCTCGTTCCCTCCCTCCTTCCCAGTTTAAGTGCACTCAGATATGCGGTATTAATACCATGATTTTATTATGTCACACTGTCAGCACTGTGGCATAACTCCTGAATTGAACCACATTTCGACACTGGATGGGCGCCCAATCTATGGTCGGAGAGAAGGACGATAAACTTGATGAGAGCAACGATGTCCAATGTAGAAATAACTTAACCTTTTACCATCATCCGCCACGGAATTGACAAGTGGCGGCGATGTTCCCAGCTTTCCTCTCAATGTCCATCTTGGAAATTAATGCATAAACTTTTGTTTAAAAGGAAATTTCACATAATCATGCAAAATAATACACAAGAATTCATACTTTACTCCATTTGCTGTAAACAAACGTTGCCATTGCAAAACACGTGAACTTAAGTAGCAGCAGAACCATATTCAGAGTTTACACCAACTGCATTTACACCAGTTCATGGATTTGTCACTCGAGTCATTTAACATCCCCCACACAATCAAAAGTTTAAATATTTGTCAACATTCAAAGATTAAAAGACATCCTCATCCTTTCATCTCTCTTGATTATACTCTGTGACTTGCTAAAACACACTGGTCATGACAGAAACACAAACTGTGACTCAGGTCTGTAATCAGTGGAAACTTTAGATCTTTGCAGGTCTGGTGTCTTTGCCCTTTCTCTGCCTTTTTCACTCCAGGTCTCTGAATTTTCTAGAAAACATGCAGTTATTTTCACAATTAAAAGGCTATTTTGTGTTCCGGCTTTTGTGTTTGTGAAATTCCTGCGCGCCATCTCGGTCCTGGCACGCGTGGACTTTGAATCCCCTCTCTCTGGTTTAAAAGTCTTGCGTCAATCAACCAAAAGTGGACTTTCGTTTTACTTACTCAACCATTTCCTGACATAAATGACTTGAGACAAACCTCGACCAGTACTAAAAGCGTGGTGAGTGAGAAAACAAACTTGAATACATCAAACAAGTAGATACACATACGAGAACAGAACCAAACACTTGCCTGTATTGATTTAACAAGAATGTTAATGTAGCTAATCTATGACATAAGCATAAGAATTACTTTGGCGTTTAGTTTCTCTAGGAGAACTGAAATGACAATGAACACAAGCACAAAAGCACACCGAACCCAAACACGCAAGACAAGACAATAAATTGCTGACTGGGGTGTGTGCATAATAACACGGCAGAAGACAAACAGTGCCGGCGTTCATCGTCGCAGCTCGGAAGGACAATGCTAGCCCGTTAGCTTGGCTCGTCTGCTGAAAACAATATCGTCTTTGATAAGCGCCCTTGTGTAAGACAGTGATTAAGAGCCACTGCTGCTCTCATCTCCATCTCAATTGAGAGAAGAAGCAAACCGCAGCCCTGGAGTGGGTTGTGAGATTGAACAAAAAGGGTTACGTTTCAGAAATCAAATCAAGTCAATCCACCAGGTTGCAACCGCGACGCACGGTCTGCTCGGCGACAGTTGCGTCAGACGGAGGATCTTTGTTGCAGATGAAGCTTGAACGGAGTAAATTGGAACAACCCAAGGGACTCCTACTCCCATTGATTGACACTGAGCAATTGCTGATAAATTATGTTTTAGCTGTGCAGATTATGCCACATTACTTTTGCATTAAACACTTTCCAGGACGCTCACACCTAATCTAACACACACACCTTTCCGTCCATGTGTTCTAACGTCTCGCTGCCTTCGCTCAGTTTTCCCGTCTTCCTTCTACAGCTCTCCTTTCTCTCTTCTCGCAGTATCAGGTACAAGACTGTTGGATTAGGCCCCTTTAAGAGCGGATTAGCTGTGTCAGAGCCGTTTGAGGTAAATTGCTCCGAGGAGTCGATCTACCCCCTCTGCCGGCATCACCGCCGCCGCCTCCTTCTTCCTCCTCTGTAAGACAGAGTCAAAATTCTCAACCTAATCCTCAAAGCGCCTCGGTGCACCTCCCCCTGTCCTACACCCCCTCTGTGTGCCTTCTTTTTCCCCCCTTGCTCTTGGTGTTTCGGCTTTTCCTGCTCCATTCTTTCCCCTCTCGTCTCCCAGCCCACACAGAGGAGCGTGGGGAGCGGAAGAGTGATAGATAGGTGAGGGTGGGGTGGAGGGGAAGGGCTGGCGTGCCAGTGCAGAGACTTCCGACAGACACTTTACAAGCCTGCCCTCCTTTTATGTGTGTGTGTGCGTTTTACCTGCTGGAGCGTGCCACCAACCAGTGGTGAGTGGTGTTCATGGTAAGTGGCGGTGGGTGGGTGGGTGTGTGCGAGCATCTGACTGAGCAGATGGGGGAGGATGGGGTGCATTTTGGGGACAAGGGCAGGGTCACATCTGTGTCGTCCCTCGCGTTTGTCTTTGTGTGTGTGTCACTTGGCGTGGCGGCCACATTTAGAGCTATCAACACAAACAAGGTGATTAGTGAGTTGGGACAAACACATTATTACTCTAAATTAGAAGGACTGACCGAGCACTGTTCCTACAAGCTATCAGTTTTCCTCCCCGTCTCCCTCAACATGTTAGAAAAAAAAATGTTTTCTGCTAATTCTAGGCTTCAGTCCAATTTGTAAAACATTGATAGTGTGCCGCTAATGCAATCTGTGGCTGAGGCGCGCGCAATCTATCACCAAACTACACACCAACCTGCTCATAGTCTGCAACATTTAAACAGAAACATGCTGTCGCGTGTGCAACCCCCCCACACGCACACACGCACACACGCACACACACACACACACACACACACACACACACACACACACACACACACACACACACACACACACACACACACACACACACACACACACACACCTACCCTTGTCTTGGAGCTGCCATTGATTTGGGCTGCAAGGTGCTGTGGGCAATGGTTTCCATGGCGACCGGCAGCCAAGGAAGGCAGCCAAAGTTTGAGCTGGCATGAGTGTGTGTCTGTGTGACTGTGTGTGTGCATGCGTGCATGTTGTCTGTGTGTGCGGGCTGTTTGTGTATATAAGAGGTAGAGCAACCAAGCATGCATTTATGTTTTTGTGTGTATATGCGTGTGTACACTGTGCGTGAGTGTGAGTGTGTGTGTGTGTGTGTGTGTGTGTG